>JBAMJR010000053.1:3427500-3682500 GCA_038501785.1 Myoxocephalus aenaeus
AGGACTGAATGAAAGAGACCACCAAAAAAGTTCAGTTTTCAATTACAAGAACAGCTTCTCGTCACTAATGTATTCCCATCGGTACAGGCGGGACACGTGGCTGCTTGTGTGTGTGTGTGTCTGTGTCTGTGTCTGTGTGTGTGTCTGTGTCTGTGTGTGTGTGTGTTGACAGGATTCGGCCCCGCAGACAGGATTACTGGAACCAGTCCCATGCTTTTCCTCTTCCTCCCTCATGTACTCGTAGAGCTGCTGTCTGTTTGTCTGCCCGTGTTTCTGTCTGTGTTGACACGGCGGGAATGTGGTCGAGCTGTGTTCACAGAGGAGAGACAGCCAGCCCCAAGCTTCAGAGAGCTGCTTAAATGAACACTTTTTTTTCTTCTTCTTTGGCTTTGAAAATAATATCTACTTTTTCTCTCTCTCTCTGTCTCTCTCTCACACACACTCTTTCATTTTAACACTTGACTACTTCCCATTCATTTCGAGCCAATAAGAAACATCAAAGTGGGCTGTCGATTGCACACACAAAAAAACAACACACATTTCTCATATTCCGTCCAATTTCCCATTGATCTGCTCTGCCCTGTGCCAGAAAGCTGGCATACTTTGTTTTGATGGCTGTTTGGATCGCGTCTTGATGCAGCTTTTTTTTCTGCCAAAATCTGCCTGTTCCAACACGGTTTGTGTTGATGGACTGAGCAGAGATTTTAAGGGACTTTTTTTTCATCTGTGTGTGATTATGTGTGTTTGCACATATGTCGGTTTGGCATTCACTTTGCACATGGCGGTGGGTTTTTATGTATTTTGTGTTGTTTATATTATGTTTAAGGGGTTTATTTGCACGCATGTACAGGTCTATGTGTCTTCTGCGTGTGTGCTCATATTGGATGGTCCTCCCCATCTGTCCCCACAGTTACTGTTTCTTCTTGTGTCTGTCCATCTGTTTCTTTTATATATCTGTTTATGTTGTTGGTAACTTGCCCAAGCAGCTTGTGTGTGTGTGTGTGTATGTTTGTTTATGCATATGGTTGTAGCCATTGTAGAAGTCCCAGCTTGCACGGGGAGCTTTTTGAAGTACTGGTGCTGTTTTAGTTCCATCCCAAGAGAAAGTGTGGGAAAAAAGAAGCGCTTTTTGAGGCTATCAGAGGATGTATGTTTGAGTTTTGTGTTTGAAACAACTGATTTGAGTTGCACTGTTAAGACTGCATCAAGCAATTCTTTTGTCCCCAATAGGGGGCAAACATATTTGAGAAAGTTCTCCTCAAACACTCGCAGCAGCAGAGCCTCGTTATGTTACAGGCTGGCTCCACTGGCAACTCACCTAAAACCTGTCCCTTTTGACTTTCAGTCCTGGTTTATGTGGCAGTCGCTGCCCACAGTTTTTACACGGGAACCATATTGGGGTCTTAGAATGCTGCTGAAAGTTGCATAAGAGCAGCACAAACATTACAGCCATTCCAATGAGTACACATACGCAGATAAAGGAATGCATGTGTTCATTTGGCTTGAGTATGATGCCACCAAAAAGTCAAACCAGGAAGGCAGGAATTTGCCCCCTAAATACCCTTTGTGGCTAACTGCAGTATATATACAGTAAGATATACAGTATATACATATTGTAAAAAGGGCCACGATCATGAGATTAGGACCCAGGTTGAATAATGGCAGAATTTCCCTTTCATTTTGGGGTTCACCCCTGCCTGGGAAGATCTTACAGCCAAAAAAAACAGGTTTAAATGTGGAATATTGAGGACAATTACATGTAGGGGGACGTCTACATTGCTACTCTTAAGTGTGTGTGTGTGTGTGTGTGTGTGTGTGTGTGTGTGTGTGTGTGTGTGTCTTCTCTAACACCCTTCTCTCCAATGTCACTGTCAGATCCACATAGACATTCCCAGGATGAGTCCTGATTCTTTGGTGCTGCAGCCAAAGGTGACAGAGGTAAGGTGGACAGAGCGGACAGGACTGTGAGTACGGCTCAGTCCCCGGTCCTGTCGGCAACAGGCCGCACACACTCTAACGAAACGGGCCGTCCCGTCCGGGCCCGGACCATTTCGTCCGGCTCGGCTCCAGCCGCTGTACTGCATCCGTCTGCCTGCCGTATTGTCCGTCTGCGGGGCAGACATTCTCTGAAATGGTGTGAACGTGGTCCAGCACACACAAAATGTACTCTCACGCACATAATATCCCAGAGACGTCTCCACATCTGCACACTTGCATTCAGGACCACCGCTGCTATCCATTTCAGATCACCGGAAGCCCCGTCTGCATCCAATCGAGGACACCAATCCACTAACTGTTGCTCTCTCTCCGTCCCTCCGTCTGTGATGCCCAGATCTGTGCTGACCTGCCCGTTGCTTCAGTGTTTGTCTTTTTTTTTCTCTCTTTCTCTCTCTGCAGATTCACATTGACATACCGAGAACTAATCCTCTTATTCCTCTCTTTCAACAAGCTTCTGTCCAAGAGGTGAGACCTGCTCGCGCACACACAGCACAATCACGTAGCGGGGGTTTCCTCCTCCCCTCCGCTTTTGGGCAGATGTGGGTGGTGACGTCATCAAATTGTGGGACAGTAGTGACGAATGTCAGGTTAAAAATAAATAAAAATGAAAACACCGTGGCTTTTAATGACACAAAGGGATTAAAAAAGGTCCAAAGGTTTGTCTGCCTCGGAGTTTAAAACAGGGAAAACCCTCGCTACGGCACACTGCATGGTCTGGCATGACTACACACACACACACACACACACACACGCACACACAGAGGCACAAACTAAGGTTGCATATAGAATTATTTACTACCTGCAGTCGTGCATGTGATCAGACACACAACCTCTCCGCCTGCATGGTGAGCGTTCTTTGCTCCGCTCTGCGAGTGCTACCCAACAAAGCATTTCCTGTTGCAGTCGAGCGTTTTAGGGGATATGAGAACAAATGATCTGAAAACCAGGTTCAGCAGTATGTTTGATAAAACAATAACAATCGGCGGTAGTTGGGGCTCATTAGGAAAAACATACGGCGAGGCATACGTTACTGGAATTTTTAACTACTAAATCGCTGTAAGCCGCTTTGGCTAACTGTTACTTAAATACTTAAAATGTAAATATGGTGCAAGTCACTTTTGTCTCTGCAACGGTGTGGGAAGTTGCCTCAGCCGGCCTGAGGACTATCAGCGCAGCTTCCCAGCGCAACTTAACACGGAAATTAACTTGATTCCCTTCATTTATACGAGGTTAGGCTTATCTTATTATTTCGGTGCTTCTGGGAGGTCCTGTCACACGTGGAACCAGTGGCCTGAGAAGCAGAGAGCTGAAAAGCCAGATAGAAAAATCCCATAATGAGGCGCCGGCTAATGAGGTAGCCAGGGCTCTCTGGACCTCCTCCGAGTATACACCCACACAGACGTGTACACGCGTGGGAATAAACAAAGGGAGAAGACACGCGAGCGTTCACCAGTGTCACACACTCGCGTACGAGCACATTAACCCCAAAAACACAGTCACACACAGTGCCACAGGCAGCGGCACCTTCCGTTGCACCCGCCTCGCACAGGATGCAACTCGGGGCTGTAGCCGGGGGAAGGTAGGGAGGGAAATGTGATCAGACAAGAGGGACGTGGAGGATGCATTACTGCCGTATGTGTCTTCTCCCATGACTCTCGCCGTCTCATCCTCACACAGCGACTCGCCCCTCTTTGAATGCAAAAAGAAAAGCCACCATTATATTCGAGCAGCGTGCACCTCACATTGTTTGGTATGCAACAGACTCCAAAGCCCTTCTTTTTTTTTCTTTTCTACATATGATTATGTTTTCCGCGGCGCCACCTGAAAATCACCTCTGCTTCATTTCATTCACTTGTTTGTTGGGCCTGGAGAGATTTAGTCGAGATGGAAGGCAGTCAACGGTCCTTTCCATTTCGGGGAAAGAGAGGGATATTGAAGCAATTCTGCTGTGATTTCCTAAGTAGGATATAAGTGTTTGATTTATTTATTTTTCCTCTTTTCTGATTCCATTGTTCTGGAGAACAATGCGGCGTTCACAAGAAGTTGATAATCAGCAATTACAAGTTCCCAACCGCGAAAAGAAAACATTTTGTTATCGCTTCTAAATTGTGAACAAAGGCTGAAAGGACGGGATTTATCCCTCTCTGCCACAGCACACCTTTAGACTGGTTGTTGATGAACGCATGGGATATTTGGGTGATTGAACCTTTGATGCTTTGACAGAGAGATCCTTAGAGCCCTTTTTGTTGCAGTCGTTTTCCCACCTGCCCCTCGAGAATACCGTCCTCGGGGTCTGGAACTAATTTGATGGAGCCACGGCGTCGCCGGAGATGCACGCCGTCTGGCGGAGAATCTGGAATCCATTTCGCGATGAACATACTTTGGCGACTGAGACGTAGCTCGCTGTCTGTCGAGGACGGCGTGAACTCTGTTTAAACCTGAAGAAAGTGTTGCGTGGTTGGCATTTGAAGCGCGGCGCTCCTACGCACCTTCCGTATTCAGGATGCAGTAGGTGTGTGTGTGTGTGTGTGTGTGTGTGTGTGTGTGTTCTCTCGAAGTGGTTTCAGTGTGTCGGCGCCCGGCGTGACATATGCATGTCAGCTTTTAAAGCTGCACAAAAGGAGAGTCCCATTATCCGCTCGCCCTGCGAGCAGCAGCACCTCTCCATGTTTGATAGATGGGGCTTTGATAAAGAACGAGGAGGTGTGGAGGCTGCTGAAGGGATTTGAGGAGAAAGCCAGAGAGTCTTGCATCTCGCCAATCTCTCTCTGGCCATCTCAACATTGATTGAATTACTTCAAATAGAAAAACATTGCCATTTTTTTTCTCTCTCCATAAAAACCATGAGCTATGAGGTTATTTAGAAAGTGAAAGGGACATGACATATCTCCAACACATAAGAAAGTGCTCGGTGGGTGTGTTTACAGCAGGGGGTGCTTTATCCATTTGAGGAAAAACAAGCTGAACATCGAGCCTCCTCTGATCCACGAGGTCTGACGGCATTAAACAGCCACCCATAACGAAGATGGAAGTGTTTGCCGCGCAAAAATATTGAGAATCGGGGCGAGAGGGGAAGATGGAGGAGGAGACGGAGACAAAGAGAAGGATGAGACCAACACCAAAGCAGGGAATAAAGTTCAAAGCGAGAAATTTGTTTGTTTTTTGTGAGCAAAAGAAATGCAGCTGAGAAAAAGCAAAGAATGAGGTGTTGCTCTGTGCTGAAAGAGAAAATGGCAAGCACATTTGAACTGGGCTCACCCGATTCCACCTAATTGCAATACAACGTGTGTGTGTGTGTGTGTGTGTGTGTGTGTGTGTGTGTGTGTGTGTGTGTGTGTGTGTGTGTGTGTGTGTGTGTGTGTGTGTCTTGTTTCACCACAGACATAAGGACGATAAATTCAGAGGAGGTCCAGATAGCGAGGAGGGTGGAAACCAACAGAAAATAACACATGCAACACACACACTAAATGTTTAACCAAAGGTTTAAACTAGAATCATTGCTAGCTTTAAATGCATTTCCTTCCTCTTAAAACATTTGCAAAGCGGACTTTTTATAAATGATTAAAATCCTGAATTGTTAGATCTGTATTCCCTCCCTTTTTCTTGTCCAATGCTGCGAACGATACGAGCAAAGAAGTCCACAGGAGACCTTTTCAAGGTTGTTTTCCTAACGCCTCCGCAACAACATACATTCTAATGGCGTGATCATCTAACACGAGGTGATTGCTCTCGTAAAGTCAGAGTTTAAACCCAGATAATATCGGTTAAAAATAAATAAATCAATACCCACATCCGCAGTGCTTCCATCCTCGCCAGCTTGTCATTGTTCTGATTCCTACTACAGCCGCCACACACCGCGTCCTCCGAAAGGCCCAATGTTGGGCGGTCAGAGAATAACCACCGAAGGTGTCGGTGAGCATGCTTCATTATCGACGGAACATTTTTGAGGGAAATGAAGAATCAATTCGTTAATTGGTTTATCGAGCGAAAATTTGACAGGATTGACAAATTGCCGTGTTTTTTTTTTTTTTTTTTTTTAACAAACTTCCTGGCTTCTAGCTGCTCCATTGCTACTGTTTTTCTCTCACGTCGTTATTAACTGCACTCCCCTTTTGCGCATCAGTGTCTGTGATGTAGATGTGTCTTGTCTGCAAGCGGCTGTTTTTTTTTGACACCATGTCTCTTGTGTGCGTTTGTGAAAGATCTTTGAGCGGATCCTTTTCATCTGGGCCATCCGCCATCCGGCCAGCGGCTACGTGCAAGGCATCAACGACCTGGTCACGCCGTTCTTTGTCGTCTACGTCTTTGAGTACATCGGTAAGTGCCAACCCTCTCCTGTCCACTTCCACTCAAAAACTCCCTAAATCTTTTATGTGATACGCTATTGATGTGAGTATCAGTCGTCTCTTGTTCCCTGACCTGCTGGTTAACTCACTGGTACATCGTCACAGGGAATTAACCCTGAAGGCCGTCTCTAATCCTACAACTTTCTGTCCAATGAACTCCTCCTGCATCCCCCCCATCTTCCATCTACCCAATCTTTTTTTTCAATTTTCTGTTAGAATCACAAAATGACCAGAGGTGCATAACTTATCTAGTTAATGCTCTCTGTTTTTGAATCAAGGAATCCTCCATTGGGTTATTGTCAGTGGTGAACCCCGTAATGTTTTATGCCCCTGGTATATCCTCTTATTGCACATTTCTGTTCATTTTTTTTCTCCTAAGAAACCTTTTCAAGCACCTATTGGGGGTTGTTCTTATGTTTTTTTTCCCACCGCATATAGAAAACAATGTTTTTTAAGAAGCAATTTTGCCGCACACTCCTATCTGTGATAAGCGGTGTGAAAGTGTCCAAATGGCAAGCGAGTGGGAATTGCCCCCAAGTTTTTAAGTGGCCATACGTTGCTGCATGCGTCCTGTGTGGCGTGAGCTTCTCCGTACGTTTCACTTACACGCGCTGCTCAAATCGGAGCCGCTGAGTGGAAACCGCAATGCTCTGCGGTCCGCCTCGCACACTCCAGACACTCCAACTGTGGTCGCAGCGATACAATTAGGACCCACAGGCGAAGTGTTGGGGATCGCGCTCACACCCGGCTGGACTCCCTGACTCCTGTGTGTCCCTGCACTGCGTTGGACACGCGGCATCTTACTCCGAGCTAACGAGTGCTCGTTCGCATCGTGCAACGCGATGCCACGGTAGCACAAACTACACTACGGCCTCCGCAATGAAGGTGGATCGACAACAAACCCTAAACGAACGTTACGAATTTGTGTTTAGGTAGAATTTATAACAGCGCTGTTGAATTAGACTGCATTGGTTTCAGCTAGGACCGGCAGTTCTCTCTTTGTTTAGTTCATCTTGTCCCTCACTTTTTTTCCCCACTCTTTTCCTTGTATTGTCATGGTTCGTTCTCCTGCTCCTTCTGCCTTTTCTATCCCTGTCGTTTTCTACAATCTTCATCCCTGCATTTGTTTCTCTCTCTCTGTCTCTCTCTGTCTCTCTCTCTCTCTCTCTCTCTCTCTCTCTCTCTCTCTCTCTCTCTCTCTCTCTCTCTCTCTCTCTCTCTCTCTCTCTTGCCATTCTCTGTGGGCGAATCACACTCTTGTCAGATCTTCAAGGCGTCACCCCGCTCTTTGTTCCCCTGCATCTCCATGCGCTGATGAGCCTCGGATAACATACACAGCCACCTTCAAACGTGCCTGGCTGGCATCTCACATGCTGGGTTGGTGTGCACCGCGTTGTTGTTGTTGTTGTTGTTGTTAGGAGTTCTTGTTTTGTGACGTGGAGAGAGCTTCGGCTCTTTCATGAGGTAGGACTAATTCTGCTCCTTTTTGTGGACGTGGTAGGAAGTGTGAGACGTGCCCTCTCTTCTTCTCCTGCCATCCATTCTTCTGTCTTCTACTGCATTGCACTTTTCCTCCCTCCCTCGATCCCCTCCTTCCTTTGTGCGTGAGCTCATGAGTGTGTGGTGAAAGCAAGACGATCTCGAGTCAGAATTCATTCCTTTACGAATGATTAGAAATGTATACCATTTTACACACTCGCACACACACACACACACACACACCCCGTGGGCGATGTACACATGCTGGCTGAATACCTCTTACACAAACAAGTATAAAAATAGTAACATTCGAAGGCGTTTGTAGGACAAACACCAGAACTGTCCATTTGTCTTACTTTTCTTTTACTCGATCCCGAGTTGGCGAGAACACTGCCCTCTTAAGAAACACAGCCCCGGGCCCTAGACGTAGAGAAAAATGAATGTAGTAATTCCCTTTTTTTTTCTTCTTCTTGTCTTTCTTGTAGAATGGGGGGGATACTCGTAGTGAAGAATGCTCAATTGTATCCTAGCACCAGGAGATTATCATTGATACTTTTCACCCTAGTTGATTAAATCTGCATTAACACATGTTTTGCCGCCGCTTTTGGCAGTAGAATTAAGCTCTGAACAAGTTGCAAACACCGACATGCCGGCATGAGCATTTTCAAGAGCAAATAGGGAGCAACGTCAGCGCTCATTCTGAGTCATATTTCTGGCCACCTGGCACATTTAAGTCAAAACCTTGACCCCGTTTAGCTCTGTTTTGGTCTCCACCAACTCCTGAGGGAGAGATCGGCTCTTTAGCTGCTCCATGCTCCACCATATTGCTTATTTTGTCTTTCTGCCGTTTGTTGCGGAACAGTTAGCTTACAGTGCCTTTTTTTTTCTTTTAGAGCTTTTTCACTGCCTGCTGCATCTGAAAAGAACACTGATGAGACCGGCAGACGCCACAGTAACCACATTATCTCGTGTATATCTGGGGCTGAAAGGGCCTGTGCGTTTATGTCCTGCACAAAGTCTACTCTGCAGATG
The DNA here is from genome assembly GCA_038501785.1 of Myoxocephalus aenaeus. NCBI lineage: Eukaryota > Metazoa > Chordata > Actinopteri > Perciformes > Cottidae > Myoxocephalus > Myoxocephalus aenaeus. The sequence goes on from JBAMJR010000053.1 coordinate 3,436,356, forward strand.
TCTGTTTAATGGACTCAACATTGGCTGTTGTTGGAAGTGGGCCTTGATAGTTCATATTATGGTACAGTGACCCGATCAGTAGCCATTAAAGCTGTAAAACTAAACGAGGAGTGCAGTCGGCGAGAAAGAGGCTTAGATCAGCGTGCAGCAGAAGAAAAGAAAAACCCCACATAGGCTCATGTCCTGCGGAGCTAAATTGAGCGACGAAGCAGCCAAATCCAGAGCCAAAGTGTCTTTGGAAATGTACCGCAAGCCACGTTTTCCCTCACCGCGTCGGTGTCGAAACCGTGGGAATTTGAGTGACAGCCAATATGAGGATGAGCGTGCATTGATTGGGAACCTGATTAAGACTTTGACCTGTTTGCAGCTGCTTCATTTACCATTATTTTCTCCTCTCCGTCTCTCTACTGAATGTCTTCGTCTAGTCTTTTTGAGCTTCTCCATTGATTGATGCCTGTATTATTTGTAGGGTTAGGGCAGGAAAAACAAACCTAATCTCACACACACTCTGCTGCCCACGAGATGCGCCTTCATATGTTTGTTTGGTTGCGTTACTCGTCTTCCTTTTGTTCCACTATTCATATCTGTCACTTTGTTTGTTTCTTTTAGTTCGTTTTTTTTCTCCCTTTTTTAGTTATCTTGCTTTGTTTCTCTGGCTTCTTTTACTGAGTCAGAAAACAGCCTTGGTCTGGCACTGCAGTGCTTGTTCAGCCGCCACACACTCCATTTACCTTTTGATGATGCAACGCGGAGTGAAGGCCCGACCACTTAACCACTCCATCTGCACAGCACTCCCCCATTCCCCCCCGTCAACAACTTTCATTAACGCCTGACTGTTAATCCACATTGAAAAGTTCCAATTGGGAGATTATTGATAAACTCTTCTGATGCCAGGGATGGAAAAATACCACTAAAGTTGTTGTGTATCCACCTGGACTGTTAAGCAGCCCAGCAAGGCCCCCTTTGTGTCCAAGGAGAAATTGATTCGGAGAGTCTATCGTTCTCTTTCTCCACCTGTGAGCCATTGCTTTGCCTTTGTCTCTCTCCCTCCCCCCCCGGTCTTCCATAGTGTAGCGCCTCTCCCATTAGCCGACAATAAAAGTCATCTAATTAAGGCCAGGATGGGCCGTGACGGGCCGAGGAGCAGGGCCAGTCCTCCTTTAATGTGGAGCGGCCATTGATCGGCCAGCCGATCCATAATGTAATCTGCATGCCAGTGTCTAAGTATGGATCCACTCCAAGATAGAAAGATGAAGACAAGGGAGCGGGTTAGAGAGACGAGGGTGAGAGATGAGGTAGTGGCTTTTTTCTTTTCTTTTTTTTTAACTAAATGCATAGAGGTGAGGGTTTGACAGACGCACAGCGAGGATGAAGACAAAGTAGTGGAATATAACAGCAGCCTGAGTGTCTCCTGGCAGCGGGACATTGTGGCTTGAGAGAAGGAAAGAAAGAAAGAAAGAGAGTGAGGGCGAGGAGAATGACAGAGCGGGACAAACAACAGAGCAGGAAAATAAGACTTTCAAAAAGGGGGAAAATGACCGTCTAGGAAAGTGCCCCCATGCTGTCAAGAAGCGGCCGAGCCGGGCAGTCCTTCCTCCCATCAACGACGAGATGAATGGCCCGGTGCACCCGATCACCACCCTCCGCTGTGCAACTCTGCTTGTCATAGCGGGCAGAAAGGGGCTAGCAACCGCTCTGCTGCATGGATTTTTCTCGAAGAATTCAGCAATTAACTCCTTGAGTGTGTTGTCCGCCGCTGCGGGGAAGCGGTGCTTCCTTTAGTTTGTCCCTTTGAATGCCCGACCGAAGGTTTCACATATTTACCGTGGTTCTGGTTCAAAGATGAACAGTATGTCTTCAGTTTCTTCTGACAGTGAATTACGCTTTTTATTTATTTAAAAATAATTTATTTTTAAAAATAAGATCTATGAATGTTCTGGCTGGATTTAAGTAAATAAATAAGTGAACTGCTGTTGTTGAATATGATATATAGTTAATATAGTGAATATTTGTCAAGTGCATCTTAATGTTGCTCCTTAGCTGAGTATGAAATCAGCTGCAGGTTCCTAGCGAAAGAAATACCAGAAGCTTTTTTAGCATTTGACAAAAGTGCTCTCAGTTCTCAAATGTCTTTCTACCATTTTGTCGACATATGTTGTTGTCCCCGTACAAGTGGGACAATTTGCTTAGCGAGCGGGAGCCCTTGAGAAAGGAAGCTCGAGGACAAACATAAAATGTTCTGGGTTAAGTATGTTTTAAAATTTAAATGTGTTTTTATTGCAACAGAAGCGGAGGCTCGTCTCCAAATGGCAATGTGAAGTACTAAAGAAGGGCTTTTTGAAAAGGGAAGTCAAGACATCCACACGGCACACTGCGTGTCCAACCAGCCAGGGCCATCGGTGGATTCAGAAAGGTTTTGGAAATGTGTCCTTGTGGTGATGGAGGGGATGGGCAGCAAAAAGAGCAATGTGCCTGTGATGGAGGTCTTGATAGCGCTGTGTGTGTTTAAAACATAAAACCTCCTCAGATCCCTGGCCACAGGCCTTTTCTCCACAGGTTTCTCTGAAGCTTTCACCAGCCCAAGTGGAGTTCCTTTTATGCTCTTCATCACTTGCTTATGCGAAGGCAACTTCTGTCTCCTTAGGGCACATTTGTAAATTATACATGCAGCTTTTAGGAAGTAAGAGCTTTAGGTCACTCGGTGTTTCTCATTAATTAGCTAGACTGGCAGCCCGCCATAGTCCTTATTTTGCCCCACCACAGTTTCCTAATGAACCAAACGTTTTTTCACACTCCTCAACGGGTGGCGCCGGCCGACACTCGCAGGCCGGCTCTTGTACGGCTTGGGAAGGCCGAAAAGGGCGACGGAGGCTTGTGGCTTCGTCCGTGTCAGCTCTGCAGTTCGGCGCCAACTCTGTTATATAATGATATACTTACTAATACATCCTAGTTTATCAGTTGATTTATGTTGTATATGAAGTATCTGAGTCAGCAAAGCAGCGAGTAACTAACATCTCTGAGATGGATTGGAGTAGAAGTAGAGCGCTACTTCAAACATAAATCCACTTAAGCCCAGTACTTGAGTGTAGCCTAAAAATTTGTTACATTCCAACACAAATTTGTTGACAAGAGCACAAAGTTCTTTAAAGAGCTATGCTAAAGGTTTTCAAACGTGTGTATTTTATTACTGCTTTTTCTAACTGCAGCTTTGGCCACACATTCTTGCTACTCTCTCACTCATTTAAATAAAACCTGGGTGAACAGTGTAAGTAGTGCAGCCTATATTTATGCATGGACTTGTTCTATGTTATGCAACGTGTATGTCGCCAATATTTGTTATTTTCGTCGCCACAGTTGTCACGGCACACGGCTGTGTTTTACTGCACCCCAGGGAATGTTTTACCACACATTGGGACCAGAGGATCTGTTGGCGGTACAAAAGTAGGCAGTTACACATCTTTTTCAATATTTGAATAGACATTTATTTTGTCATTTATTTACATTTATGCACAAATAAAAAGAGGCAGGTATGCATGCCCTAGTGCTGCAACACTGGCACCGGCATCACAATACAAGGATTGGATTTGTTTTTAAATAAGACGAGAGTCAAACGATATGTTTTCTCTGTTAAAATGAGCCAGGAATACCTCTTTGAAAGATTTAGTTTATGATGCATCACCCAAATTTGTCAATTAGCGGAACAAAACAACACCAGACTGGATGGCGAGTCCTTCTCTCCACAGCATTCAGGCAGATTCAGACTGTGCCGAATATCTATTGCAAGCATCGATTCTGGGCCCACTGTTTGGTACAAGGAAAAACTAAGAAAACACATTTATTTAGAAAATTATAAACGTTCAACAGTTGCTCATTTGCCATAATTCTTAGTTTAACAGTTATCGCACTCAAATACTGGCATATTGTGAATAAATGTACAAAAATGTACAACACAAATGTCTTTTGATGTAAATGTCACCCAATTTCTTGAACAATTGGGTATTCCAGGTTCTGTAATGCTCCATGAAAAGGCTCTGATGTGAAAGTTCCTGAAGTGGGTCGTGGCTCATATTGACAGGCACAACCAACCGACAGTGTAGCGGAGCTCAAACCACTTTGAACACTTGTGGTCGCACCTATATCACCACATAGAACCACATAGAACCACATAGAACCATATAGAACCACACTTTGAACAAGGCCTCAGAACGGAGAGAAAGGGCTCGGCTGGATGTCTCTTTGGTTAAAGTCGAGGTGCGACAGGTACCTCTTATACACGTGCATACACACACACACACACACACACACAGTCCCTGCATTGTCACTGTGTGTGCGTGTGTGTGTGTGTGCACATGTGAGTGTGGAGAGAGGAGGGGTGCAACATTGCAGACAGACTGGCTTGGTGGGGCATCCAGGGACAAAGCTTGGAAGATGGAAACGTACTGTCAGTCAGCTGTGATGAAATGCCTGCAGGAGCGTGACACCACACACACACACAGACACACACACACAGACACACACAGACAGGGCTCAGACTGGCGAGGTGAGCTATTACGAATACAGACTCACACAGACCGAAGCCGATGCCTCCTATAAGAGGGAGAGTCTCATCACACTGGATGACACTAGAAACTGTGTCTGTGAATTAGGATTTCTTCACTTCTGCGACTGAAATGTAATTGTAGCATTCTGCCCAGAGTGGTACGCCCTCGGTTGGCAGTTAGCAGCACTTTGCTTTATTTCAGGCACTCACTTTTGGCCCTTTCAGCAGTCGGTCGCATCGTCCCCCCTGTCTTGTCCTTCTAATCTCCCCGTCTGTTCCCTGCATTACTCTCATATCTCCTCTCTGATCTGTTGTCTGTCTGCTGGCACGGCGCCTTAGCCGTGGCACAGCGAGCCATGCCACGCTGTGCCGTGCCGCGCTCCGCTCGTTTGGATTTCAGTTGCATCCTCGCACCCGGGGATTACAGTGCTCTGCTGTTGCGGGACGATTGGCTCAACATGCGCGATCATCGAGAGAAAGCGCCAATCCTTGAAGCCCTGGTATGTTCTGGAGTCGCTGACAGAGGAGCCGCTGTCATTTGGTGTTTGTTTTGTCACGGCAGTGTTACTGGTTCTAACGTCACCTAACAGATGGAAGCTGTGATGAAGTTTTACTTTGTTGTTAATGCAACTAATAGGGCTGAACCGTATCTCCTGTTTTTAATGAGACGCTTCTATTGAGTTTAAAAAATATATATATATATATTTGAATGTCTGCGTCATATTTATTGGCCCTAAAAAAAATAGAATAAATAAAGGTGAAAAAATATTTTTGCAGTTATTATATTAATGCAATTGATGTCGCTGTTAGATGGTTGCTAGTCCGACCCGATAGTTCAGGTGTGGGCCTCCCCTTGTGTGCGGGAGCAGATTTTTCTGTGTTTCGAAATGTTGCTTCAGATAAAAACCTGTTGTGAATTTTGGAAATGATTGCATCTATCTTTTTGTCAATACATTTTGAACCTTCGAACTTTACAACGCTCGCACACAAATCGGAAACAATCCCACTTGGAATCCTACAAATATTATAATGCAAATGATTTTAGTGTCGCGTAATCTTCATCTGCAACTGTGCATAAATACCAGGTTTAAACGGAATGAATACCAAAAAGAAAAGAAGCAGCGCAGCATTAGACTGTTGATTTTATAATTAAAATATCAACTCTTTGAATGGCGCTTCAAACTATTCCGTCCAGCGCGACGAACCGATTACTTTTATGGCTGCTTTACCTTTAAGAACTAGTGATTCCCTAGAAGGCATTTATTGTGAAAGTGATTCCTCTCCCTCCTTCTTTGTATCCTCTCATCGGCCCGTCTATGGATTGAGCAATCCGTGAAGTGGATGTCGGCCAGGAGGCGGTTAACTAATATCGGCGTCTCTCTCTCCCAATGGCCTGACCGCTGATGGTCGAGCCTTTCATTCCAAGTCTCCCTCTGATTAACGGCTGAAACGAGCTCTAATGAGCTGCTCAGTGATTGCCCGCGCACAGCTGCTGTCTTCTAGCAGCAACACTGTCTTTTCTACTTTGTTCCTTATCAACTTTTGCTTTCTCTAATTTCTCCAGCTTTAATCATTGGATGAGATTATTGACTCGGCGTAGGCATTATTCTCCCCCCAGGCAGTTTGTTTGAGATTTGTTCTTCAATTTTCTTTGACGCCGTCTCTCTCTATCTCTTTACCCGCTGGAGCTTTGTCTAAGGCTCCACTCCTCTGTTTGGTTTAGAACGCAATCACCATGTTTCTGGGGTTAAGTAATAGCATTTGGACGGGCAGAAATTGAATCAGATGTGTGGTTCTGACCCTCAGTCTCGGTCTATGTCCACCCTTTTCTCTATAAATATCTCTCTTTCATTTCCCTGAAATATGTTCTTCTCCTTCAGACTTTTGATGGTTGACACTTTGCATTCAGTGTCTACTTCTTTCTCCTTAAAGAGGTTCGGTATTCTCATATGGAGGTGGGCGATGTGGCAAAAATATAAAATCTCAATTCTATTTTTCCAGGCAGGATCACGGTCCATGACCTTATCACAATCCTAATTCATGATGACTATTTTGTGACTGAACATTATAACCAAACTAGTTTCCCTGGTGCCACACCAAATTCCATTCTTAAATGTAATACTTCAAAGTCAGTGTTACCAATAGATGAAACGGCACCGCCGATCTTTTTCGTCCGAGTATTCTCTAGTCTACCGCATCTTAAAACACAACAACAATTTGTATTCTCCTACAAAGTTGGAAACTCGTTTGAAAAAGTGTCCAGATGTATAATTTAGTTTTGTTTTTTTGCATATAAAAGTATGTGGATGGAGAAGCACTTCATGACACAATAAAAAATCCAAGCAGTTTCTATTTCCATAGTTCTAATAAGCAAAACAAAATGGTTATCTTACAGATACAAATACTGTACAAAATAATGAATCATCATTCTCTATTATAAATATAAATAACCTACTTAAGGTTGTGTTATATGATGAAAATGGTTACATTTTGATAATAGGTTTCATTATTCAGCAGCAAGTTGTGTGTACATTCTTAAGCCTGCCTGTTTGTGTTTGAGTGGACTAGAGATCGGTATTGGTATAATATTGGTGGACAAGCTTTTTATTAAAGCACATGGAAAGCAGAGAGATGGGTGAATGTTCTTAGTCTTAGGGTAAACATGTACGATTTGTAATATGAGAAATATCTACTATAATTAAAGTCTGTAATGTTGCAGAGGCACAGCAGTCTTTGTTGTAATAATTTAGTACAGGACCATTATGGGAAAAAGTTGCATTCACTTTTAGCACCTTAATTTGACAAATTTGTTCTATTCTATTTAATTAAATACAATTTTGGGAATATTGGCAAATGTAGGTTGTTTACGACTGACCTAAACCAGCTACACTACACCCGGTTACTGAAATAGGATGAATAGGAGGTTTCAGCCGGGGGGGTGAGGTGAAGGAAGTGTTTAAGCTATTTATAATGAATTACATTTATTATTTCTTGGGGGAGGCATGCTGTAGTTAACTAAAATCAGAGAACAGCACACAAATGTGGTAATTATTTTCAGTCCTACAAGAAAATTGCGGAGCGTAAACATGATTACAGAAATGGGAAATCTCTTCAAGCCGTGCGATAACCATTTGCAATTGGATTGTAGCGCATTTCTTGTCATTTTTAATGGCGTGTCGGAAACCTTCCATGTTTTGGCCTCGGGTGTTGAGATGACCGCTGAAACCACGGAGACCGTTGTCGGTGCTTGACAATAGCATATATATATATATATATATATATATATATATATATATATATATATAAAAATAAAGCTAAAAATCAATAGCTTTGCTTTCATCTGCATCCGGCCTGATCTTATTTCCCCCGTCTAACCAGAGATTTTCCTCATTGCTCCTGATAAAAAGCAATAGAGCTCTGAAATGATCCCGAGAAATAGTTCTGTCAAAAAGTGATTTATCTTCTGTGAATAATCGCAGGGGTTATTGAATATTTTTAGATTAAGTTAATTACTTGACTATAAAAAGCCATAAATTGAAGCTCTCCTCACCGAGGAGCTTCAGATCGCTCCGAGTCTCTATTTCTCGTTCTCTCTGTCAGCCCTTTCATTTTGTGAAAGAAAAAAAAAAAATCTGTTTTTATCATTCTGTCACCAGCGAGACGCGTTCCGCTTGACCTGATGCAATTGGAGGCAATTGAAACAGTCATCTTACCGCGCCGCGGCGGCGTGTGGTGTTTGAGGTTGCATCATCACTCTCGCGCACAAAGACTCGTACACATTTCAGATATGTGCGCACGTCTGCAACTAAGCCCCCCCGTCGCGCACTAAGACACACTCAGCCATGCGCACGCGGAGGATCTGGACACTCGCGCGCCGTGTCCTCGCACGTGTTCGCTCAAATATTGGTGTACGCGCCGGCACGGGGCTCCGTGCGCCGTGTGTTTCAATGCGTCAGCTGTCATTCATAATGTCTGCCTATTACTGCTCGCCCTAATGTTTCTTTTTCCTAACTAAGCCTGCAGATTACACACACTAATGACTTAATGGACTGATCCTTCACTTACATCTCTGGAAACTTTCCCACCGCTCCCAAATGTGTCTTGAACATTAGCCAGGCGGATTTACTATGCCTCGAGTGGATTGGACATCCTGCTTGCTTTTTTTGCTTGCTGCTTTTTTTTTTTTTAAACGTGTGTCTGTAAAAAGCAGCAGGCTATGAACAGTGCATTTATGATTGAGTTCCTCACATTATCTACTTCAAGCGTTTACTTTTAAACCGTTTTGTGACATGAAACCGCATAAACCTGCTCATGCGTGTGTCCACTGGTTATAGAGGGAGAAGGACACACATTGTGTTATATGACCTGAAAGAAATAGTCAGTTTGAGAGGCGGCTGGTTCCATAAATGTTGTTTGAACACTAATTAAGTACCGATCCTGAAATACAAACACTTGACTTAGTGGGGGACAAGCTGGCAATCAGCGACGCTTTTATTTCGTGGCACGGTGATAACGACAAGCAAGTCGCTCGTTTGGGTCACGAGCATCAACACCCGTCTTCCCAGACTGACTTCTCTCAATCTCTTCTTTGTGACACAATAATAACAGTAATTTCCAGCGCTTTTGTTGTGGATCAAAGTAGGGGTTCAACGGATGGTTATTTTTCAAATGAAGCCATTCTTCTGCTACTTTTTTTTTATTTTATTTTTATAAATGTCCATCATAAGTTGCCGGAACCAAGGTGGTGTCTTTTTTAAGTTGCTTCTTTTGTGTGACGAGCAGTCTAAAAGTACTAATAATACCCGTCACGCCCCCAACGCCCGGGATCCTACACTACCTTTCATGAGCTCTTCTCTGCCTCCTAAATGTCCCTTAAGTAACCCTTTTAATAAGATCAATTGATTCATGTAAATCTATCCACAGCCGTTGGGTTAAAAAGGACCCACTTTTGTCCCCACTTTTCTATTACATGCTATGAGGTTTTGGCAAATCAACCTTTTTAACGTCCCTCAGCCAAAAGTCTTCCTTGCGCGTGTTGGCGTCACATCGGCTCCCTGGCATCGGCATCCGTGCCACACAAACCTCCCACGGGCCGATGCGCGGGGCGGTCGACGGGCCGCGGCGGGGGGAAAAGATGTTGGCAGCCTTAGCAACAGTTGATGCGGCGTGGCCCTCACTCAACGTTACACACTTAAAGCTTCCTCGTACGAGACACCATCTTACCTCGGGGCCAAGTGGATCATTATGTGTCTGCACATAGGCAGATATGGTATTAATAGCCGTATTCCATTTCATGTCGAGGACTTGCATTATCTCGCCAGCAGCTGTGGGGCCCCGCTGTTTGATGTATGGACACATGGCTTATAGTGCAGATAGCGGGAGATGAGAACATTGTTGGAGTGATTGTGTAGATTTTCCGGCCCAAAGCGTTCCTTATCACCGGCGAGGCTGAAGTTCAGCGCTTTCAATGAGTGAGCTTCGTGCTGCACTTTGAAGAGAAACCTTGTAACTTCTAAGAACTATGAAATGAAGACACTGGATAACGTCCCACTGATTTGATTTTTTTGGGGTGGGGGGGAAACTAGACAGGAGACTTAGGATAAGTTTCTTAGTTTCATGAACCCAAAGCGGTAAAAACTTATATCACTTCCTCTCTCTCTCTCTCTCTCTCTCTCTCTCTCTCTCTCTCTCTCAGCCATAATTCTCCGTCCTCGTAACGCACTCCTCCCAATGTGTTGGTGACACCAGGTTTGCCAGGTCGTTCGCTCTTCTTAATTATCCGGCAGTATGACTGTCGCCACCCTGGGAGAAAAGAAATAAAATAAAAAAATGTTCAGCTCTCATTACCAACGGTGTTATCACACTAGTGGAGCGATAACAGCCGTCGTTGTTCCAGAAGCCCGAGTGAAAGGTGGAAGTATGACATGTCTGGCAGCTAGCATGCGTCTCATTTTGAGCTGTCGAGCCCGTTCGGCTGTGTCACCTGGGTGTCGTTCCGAAGGTGGGAAGTGGATGGTGACATGTTTGGAATTTTGGCAACCGAATTGTAAGTCGTTAGATTCATTAGATTTAACCCGAAACCGCCGCTGTAAATTATAAGTAATGACTGCATCACTTCATGTGATCTTATGAGCTTTGGATGAGGAAATCTTGTTAAAACGCTCTCTCTCTCGCTCTCTCGCTCTGGCGGTCCACAACTCAGGTTTGCTTGTGATTAATCTGAACTAACAGAAGGTTGTCAAACGGGACTGTTTTTTATTGCCAATTGCTGTCTGCAAAGACACACACTCTCCCCCCCCCCCCCCCACACACACACACACACACACACACACTCTCCCACACACACGCTTTATGATTACATCAGGCTAAACTAGCTCGTTTATCATCTTACATCACATTACCTTGTGGCCCATAGTTGTAGAGGGCAGATGGCAGCACTTGCGCGCACGTGTTGTGTATACTCGCGCGTGCACGTGGCTGTGTATGTAGGCGCCCGGCGCTCGGTCTCCGGAGGTGTAACCCCGGCTCTGCATGCCAAGCTGTGCCAAGTGCTTCACAGCTGGCAGCGACCAAGCAGTTGGTCTCCCTGGACAAGTTGCCCCCCGCGCCAGGACAAACAGGAAATGAGCCCCGAGGCCTGGCAGGAAACTGGCTCAGCAGCCAATGGGAAGAGAGCAGGGGGGGCGAGGAGAGGGGTGGGCCGAGGAGAGGGAACAGCTTGGAGAGGCAGGGTAGCACTAGCAACAGAAGCGACGTCAAAACGGAGGAAACAAGGGAGGGAGAGTAGAGAGGGGAAGCGTGGAGGAGAGATCAACAGACTATCAAAAGGGAAATTGAGGTATAAAAAGAGACGGGAGCGGCAGATTGATGGCAGAGCTGAAACTACGCCAAGAAGAGAATAATAGGTCACCTTAAATTGGGCTTGTCGGTGAAAAGTTTGCATTCCTAAATTAAACATTCCCGCTCGTAAATAAAGGGTTTCAAAGCAACGATGTTGAAGTCTCTCACTCTCAAGCAAAAACAGCTGCCGCTTCGCAATCACGCAACGCTTCCTTTTCCTTTGCCCTTTTCGGGTTCTGCGGGTCACGCCGCGTCCTGTGCTTTTTTTCTTTTCTTCTGCTAACTTGTTCGCCACCTTTCCGACGCCTACGCATCTGTGTTTGTGCACAAGACGTGGAAGTTTGACGCTGGCTCGATCAAACGACTCTGCTTCTGCTGCAGAGGTGAGTTTGTGTCAGACCGGCTTTCTCTGACTATCATTTGACGAGAGAGAGAGAGAGGTTATTTTAGAAGGCCCCTCTCACGCGGAACTAAAGCCACCGAGACTCCCAATTCGCCGAAGCTTGAACTTCCAGAAGCTCTCCGTGTTGTTATTTGTGGATCATGTCCCAGACATGCATTTGTCAGCCGGTCCTCGTTGCGGGACGCACCGCTCCAGAAGTAAATCGCCAAGAGAATATAGCTCCGAGGAATCTCTACCGAGGCTCGGGCTCGCCGAAAGCAATTAGCGGCTTCTTCTTTTTGAAGGCAGGTCAACTGAGACAAACGGCCTGTTGCGGCATTCAAGGTGGCCTCGTGTTGCTTTTTTAAAATGTTTGTCACCAAAGCGCTCCTAGCTTGAAGGTGGATCAAGTGAATATGTATGAATATAACTGAAACCCAGCCACAGGTTGTAATATCATCAGGCGTTCAGCACATTTTTTTTCTTCTTCTTTCTTCTTCTTTTTAAACCGTGACCAGAATGAGCTGTCTGGACTCCCCGGCCATGAAAAGTGACTAATGACCTGAGCGCCGACTGTTTTTTAAAGCATTCATCAGTGTGTAGCCGGTTTGCGGGGTCAGCAGCTGGTCCGCCGGCGACCACAGGGGGCGCTGTTGCCTTGTGAGCCGGCTGCACTGATCTAGTGCCGCGCGGCCTCCCTTCCTCTTGTGTGTCCTTGTTATTGTGATGAGCTATGCCCAATTCCAGCGCGACCACTGGACTCCTGGAAGCCGTCCCTTCTAATCTGCTCCAGAGTCGAGGTCTGGGTTTTGGAGCCCAGCCCGACAACGGGGCTTCAGCCACGACAAAGACTGATTTGAGGCTTTGGGATACCCAAGGTCCCCCAGAACGCCGCAGCGGCGGCACTCTCACCAGCTTGTTAATCAGCAACGACACCACGCGGATTGCCAGTCCGCCTGTTTACAATCAATCTTTTCAGCTCCAAATTTAATGGCATCACTGTTGCCCAGAGAGAGAGAGACAGAGAGAGAGGGAGAGGGGGCTGCATTCATCTGTTGTCATTGTCTTCTGCGTCGCTTTAGAGAAGCTATCAAACCGAATACTGACTTCAAATTGGTCAGATGGCGGCCACTTTTGTCTCCGCGCGGTTCCAACAGCTGCGCCAGCGCTGCATTTATCCGTAGCTGATTGTAGTTGACTTCCTCTGTAGCCTCAATTTAAGCGGAGACGAAATATTGCTTTCACCCCATCAGTTGTCTGATTTATTTTTTATTTGGATTTCATGAGATTATATATATATCTCGGTATGTTTGCGGTGCGATTGTCTGTTATGTGCGGCCTGCGGCGGCGTGACATCGCATCGCTCGCGTTCGTATCGTGGCGATGAAGAGCACAGACGTCTGTTCGCCGTCCAGCCCCCCTGACCACTTCCGTGTCTGGCATTGAAGATCTGCTCGCTGTGGGAACACCTTGATCTGTCTCTCACTGAAATGAGGGCGACCGTAAGCCTCTCTGTCCGCCTTCTATCCATCCTGACCGGACTTCAAGCAGACAAGACAATGATGAGAGCGCACGGCAGGACGCGTGCACACACACACACACACACACACACACTGGTTTTATACTCCTGGTCCGCCGTCCGTCTGTCTGTCTGTCTGTCAGACTGAGCATGCTCATTACAACCCTGACAACATTCCACTGGGGTTGCCAAGGATACCAAGCAGATCTGCCAGGTTGTGTGTGCGCGTGCACGTGCACGTGTCTGTATTAGGAATGTAAGAACTCACCCAAATACATAACTCAAATTTGACCAATGTGACCACACACACACGCTCGCAAGCACATCTCTTTTCTCTCTCTCTCTCTCTCTCTCCCTCCCTCCCCCTCTCTCCCCCGTTCCTGTCTCTCTGTAGATCATTGTTAATCAGTCTCGTCCCGTCTCCTCCCCACTGGCTGTCAGTGGCTTGTCAGAAGCCCGTCAGAGCCCCTGCAGTCCGTCACACACTGCTGCCGTTAATGACATCTGATGACACCCGTCGTTGAAGTCACCCGCTGGAGATGACTGTGAACTCGGGGTGCTCGCTGCTCGGAAACCGTTTCCTCTGTTTGTTTGTTTTTTACTTGGTTTCGTGACTAAGTGACTAATTCTGAGTGGTAATTGTACTTCCAGCAAGTTCGAAGATGGAGTAAACGGAATAAAAAAACTAGTTAAACACACTCGCTCTGTTGAAAAGTACATATTGTGCCGTGTGACATTCTCTGAATATTCAAGCTGCGGGAAAAAAGGTTGAACCACTGTTTTTAAAAAGACTAATCATTTGGCTGCTCTATTAGTCTCATTTTCTTCCCACGCGCTCAGCCGACGCCGCGCTGCCTCCACTGCGCCGCTCCTTTCCATATGTCTCTTTTCACAACCCTCACCTCTCCCCTTTGCCCGCTGCGTTTCTCCCCCCGTCTGCACCTCATGTTCTTGTTTTCCTGCCGCTGAGTGGCGATCTCATGACCGAGGCCCATGCTGTGCCGGCCGACCTGAAGTGCTCTGTTTCTTTCACCCACTTTCCACCATTTCCCCCCTCACATTTTCTTTCACCTGTTTCGTTCTCTCTCTCCATCTCATTCCCCTGCACTGCTTAGTTCTCACTCTCTCTCTCTCTTCGTCCCCTTTTGTCTTCTCCAGAGGAGGAAGTGGAAAACTTTGACGTGTCCAGTCTCCAGGAAGAGTCTCTGAGGAACATTGAGGCGGACAGCTTCTGGTGCATGAGCAAACTGCTGGACGGCATCCAGGTAAGCGTGCGGATGTGTTGAAAAGAATGTTGGTTTTCTGAGAACAAACTCCAAATGCCCACGTAATGCTTTCACACCAGCCTCTCCCTCTGCATTTCTCTCACTCGCCTCTCCGATCTGGCCTTAATAGAGACGAGAGTTCCTCTCACGGCCACTTGTTTACCTCAGCGCCCCGCCTGTTTGCACGAGTCAGGAACTGTGCAGTCGGCTCGCAGCGCTGCGAGTACAGTGTCTACATTTTAATATGAGGCGGGTCGGACGGTAACCCAAGGGTGAGATCTCCCAACCACACAGACCATCGAACCGAAACGGAGCTGGAGGAGAGAGCGGCTGGGAAGCCGCGTGCAGCTCCACGCCGAGGCGCTGATCCTCGGTGGCGCTCGCGGCTCCTGCAACCGTTTTCACATGACATGCCGTGTGCCGCGCTGGTCGGCATGTCAGTCTGGACTTTTTAAGCTAAAGTCTCATTCTGATTGGAGTTCTTGCACTTTTACATATTTCTCAGGTACAATATCCTAGGTGTACAACACACTCACTGAGTCATGCTGCACTGCACAATGTACAATCCAAAGATATCTTAAAACTGAAGATCTCCCCATGTCGTTAACAACTGGGTTCAGATCACTGCTGTCCATGCAGCTTTCCTCCTCACTCATTTGAATCGAGGCAATGAAGCTTGTTTAAAATGTGTATACACAGCAACGTGTGCAGGTTGCCATCTTCTATTGTATATCCAAGGCATACATGAGCAAACACCAGGAGCATAAGGGTTGTGTTGGGTGAGGAGATCCAGAGCCACATGCAGACTCACAGTTAAATGGATATATTTATGCTCAGCGAAGCACATGTGTATTTTTTATTTTTTTTGCAAGTCTTTCCCCTATATTCATTCTGCAGCGGCACACAGCTGACAACTGCTCACGCTCATACGTATGGTAACTCTAGAGGCAATTTGGCCTTTTGTGCTCTGATTTAATTTGGCATGCAGTAAACACACCGGTCATAATTTTTGTTTTAGTGAAAACTTGATTCTCTTGGCATTTGCTTCTGGTGTTCTTCACCACGTTTTGCAAGAAGGAAGCACCGATTTGCACCGTAAATGTTATCCCCGTCGTGCGCGTAACATCACCGAGGAAAGCGTTTAAACGTACACGACAATGCAGATTGTGTCGTCGCTCGGTTCAGTGCACGTCGTGCGCATGACACGGCACGACTCGGCCGCGTAAGATCCTTCTGCACCCGTTGTTCGACGTTATAGTCCCGACAGCATTATGTACAAAGCAGCTTCTTCTGTGTGGGTGCAGCAAATGTGATTGTCTTGCATATTCTGAAGCAGGCTTGCAGTGTCTGGAGGCCTGATAATTGCGTACAGGCCGCAGCACCAAACTTCATTTTGTTTCATCATTTCTTCCCAAACACTTCGCCCCCCTCCATCAGCTCTCCGGATCGACCTCTCTCTCAGCGGTCATGGTTGAGCCATCTGTCAACTCTAAACGTGCCTGCCTGCATTGGCGGTAGATTTGCACCACAGCGTCACTTACCATCCTGCCTTGGTTCTGAAATATGTGTTTTTTTGTGACTTTGTTTGCCCTCCACGTTTTTTTTTTGTGCCACGTTTTGGTACCTTTTGACTTACTGCTGATATCATAGGTCTGTTTGGCTCTAATAGGTGTGGCCTGGGTGTCACGGTTTGTCTCCGTGACCATGTTTTAGCACAGCTACTCTAATCATTGTTTCCTGGCACAGTTAAAGAAGCATCTGGCGAGTCTCCTCCGGTCGGGTCAATGACCCTAATCTGAAGTAACACTTAAGAGGATGGCCACAGCAATTAGTCTTTAAGTGTATTGATTCAGCAATATGCTTATTGTTGCATGGGAATAAGTGTTTTAGGGGTGAAAGAAAAAGCCTGAATCTTCAGACGAGGTGACGTTTCGGTGTGGAAAGAGGGTTTTAATAGGTCATTCCTAATAGTTTATGTTGTTTAATACACTTGCGATTTCAAAAATACACTCGATGTCGTGAAAGTCAATATATCGCCCAGCCATGCACTAAATGTAATTAATAGCGGGGAGCATGTGGTGTGCATAAAACGTGATCATCCATAAATAACTATCAATTGGTTGGCTATTCATTTAGGAAATTAATAGAGGCTGTGCCTTGTTGCCCCGGAGAGAGCAAGGAAAGCTGGAAAGCCGAGGAAGTGGAGAGAGAAGAATGGAGCGTGCGTCTTTGTGTGCGTCTTTTGTGCGCGGATGTTGTTTGTCCCCCCGCGCTGGTGTTTGTTTGTGACCTTGGCTCCAAACTAATTACGCGCAATGCACCAGGGAAGCCCATGTTTCCCCCCTAATGCTTTCTAAACAATCTGACGGAGGCTGAGTGCCTCCGCGCCGTAATTAGTTGGTGATCCTTGTTCTGACCTCGTCTCCAACCCTCTCACATCCACTATACACTATTAGACTTAACTGAGGGGCCTGGAGGTGGGGGCCTGGGGTTAGACAGGAGAGTCTGCAGTGCTCACTGCCTTTTAAACACTATATATATATATATATATATATATATATATATATATATATATATATATATATATATATATACACACACACACAGTATCTCCTGGAGCCGGTGTCAAGCGTCTTGGACCAATTTGTGTAAAATATTTAACGGGTTTTAATTGCGTCACAATGCAGAACACACTCATAAGTGGGAGGTTCGATTATTCCATTCATCCATGAAACAGCTGGTGTGGTTTCCCCCCCTGCAATTTTACATCATTACAGTACCTGGTGTACAGTGGAAATAGTTTTGAAAGTTTTCCTCATTTTTAATGCCGTAAATTGGCCATTAGCTCTGGTTTTAGTGTCTCGCTGCCAGGCCTCTCTGCCACCCTAAAAAAAAAAAAAAAAAAACGAACGAACTATTTTGGCTGTCAATTCACTTAAGCAGATTCTCTAATGAGCCGGCGCTTTAATTGGCAACACTGCAGCGCCCACCTCCGTCAGGAGCAGGCCCGGTTACGAGGTGCGTAGGTGTCCCAGCTGTACAAATGAATTGTTTCGGAGGATGTTTTATTTCGTGCTAATCTTCACACTTCAAAAAACACTATAAAATGTTGAGAATTGCTACATCTTTGGATGACCCCCTTTTTTTATGGCTGGGGACTGTGTGTGTGTGTGTGTGTGTGTGTGTGTGTGTGTGTGATTGATTGATGAATTTAAAGCTGAGTTGTCAGGCTGACATCCAGGACTACACACCTACCATGAGCATGTCACACACTTCCCCCACATTAGCAGACAGTGAGTGACAGTTTCAGGGCTAAATGAGTGAAGACAGCCATTCTTCTGTTCTGGCGTGACCTTTTTAAAGCACTGTTAAATGCATCAACAACAAGAGAACGGCACTCAGCACCCCTCCTCCCCACGCAGGTTATTTACACATCAAACAGGCTGCACACGTTGGCCACATGCAGTTCTGACAAGATCAACAGAAAAACACAACACTGGGCTGGAAATGTTCATGATTATCCAGCCTTGCGAGCCATTAAAGTGCCTTTTATCCATGACTCTGCCACTAAACCGATGCGTGCACTGTCATCGTCCTCTAAACATTGAATTCAAATCCGTCGACCACTTTGAGACGCACCTCTGTTAAGTTGACCTCGACGTCCCCCCCCCCCCCCCGGTCTCTCCGGCAGCCAATTAGTCTCGTACTGCGCTAAATTGGACAGCGCCTCCGGCTAACTTTGCTAATTTAACTTGTTAAAACGGTTCCGTATCTGCCATTTCGCTGAATTTTAAACGGAGCCGTCGTCTCTGTCCCGTATCGTGTTGTTGGTTTCATCACGTCCCGTTAACCTCGAGACCGTAATACGTTAGTAAAAGCAAAAAAAAATAATAGAAAGCCTCGCTGTTGAAGTCTTTGCCACATTTCTTTGCAGGTGTAGGTAGCCGGGAGAGATCATGACTGTCAGTCGCTCTCAGTGTGTAGCAGCTCCACAATGTGCTGGGAGGGAGCCACCTGTCCCACCTGCCAACCCCAGGGAGGAAAACAAAGTCAAAAAGTTTTTCCCAAACTTTCCGTTTTAAAGCCAGAAGATGAAAACCTGCCTTTTATGTTAATTCCGCACATATCCTTTTTTTTAAAAACTTTTTCTTGAATGTATTTTCTTCCTGTCCAGGACCTGACTTTGAGAAATGTAAATTCACCTCAGGATCTGAACCTGTTATACTTTAGCGGCAGGTCTCGACACAAAGTTGATGTTATTCATCAGACGCCCAGCTGTAGCCTTTAATTTCACTTCAGAGCCGTTCTTATTTGTAGCCACAGAGGTGGAGAACATGACGGGTGTCCATATTCATTCTGTTTCTTACGTCAACTGTTTGAATGGGAACGCTTTGCAGATGACCCGGCAAGAATAGCATTTGTCAGGTTTTTTCAATTCTGTTTCATGTATTGAATCAGGCGCCGTGTGTCAGGACGCTCACTGGAGCCGAGACGCCCCCCGAGGCGGAAAAGATCTCGTCTGTTTGGACAAAGCGCATCACTAGCTTGAATCTCAACTGAAGTCCCCACACAAGCCGCATAAGCAACATTTCAATTAATGTAAAACACACAAAGACGCAGCTCCCTCTCCCGCTGCTCCGCGTCTGAGCTGCCTCCAGCCCCTCCCTCGGACTGTGCCTGCTCATTGTCAAGGTAACCATCTGTTTCCACGGCGCCAGCTAGAGATGGATGGGGTCTCCCTCGAACGGGAACACGGGTCCAAGGACCGACGTCTAGCAGACGGTAGCCTGACCAAAACCAGACACCGTGTCCTGTTCCGGTTTCCTCAAGGGTCCCCTACTGTCACAGCGGCCTGTCACTCAATCCGCCACTGACGCGCCACACACACACACACACACACACGAGTGATCTACCAGCTGGTGTGTGTGTGTGTGCGTGACAGCTTGTTTGTGCATGCGTTTGTATCGTCTGTCTTCCAAGTCTTTTTGGTGTGCGTGTGAATGTAGCCACTGTTCAATCACATCTCACGGGTGACCTGGAAGTCCCAGTGAAGCGGAAGTTAGAGCGTCTTTAGCTTCTGCGCTGTGGCGTATTCCCTAGTGAGACGCAATATGTTAGCGGTGTGTACACGCGCACACACACACACATGCACAGGAGGGATGTTAAATCACAAAAAGCTCCGAATGAAACCGCTACTGAGGATTGTGGCTCCACACAGACACACACACACCTCATCGCTAAGAGTTGCAGATGGATGGATGGATTTTTCTCATTTGTTTGTGGTTAGTGTTTAATTGTTGCACAATATGATCTGAAAGGCATTTTTCATTTCAACTTAACTTGAACCCCTCCTCCCCCGTCTACTTTATTTATTTATTTTACTGGAATTCTCAGTCACACATCCCCCCCCCCCCCCCCCCCCCCTTCCTTTCCCTTCATCTTTCTTTCTTTCTTTTGCAGATTAATTTGTAGCATGTTAGCTAAACTAGTTCACGTGCAGTTCAGTGGAGATGGTGGCAGTAACAGCTGCTGGGGGGGTTAGAATAAAGGCTGAGGCTGGATGCAGACAGTTATGCAACAAGAATGGCATAAAGGAAAGCGTGTGCACCGGTCTGCTGGATGAAAACGTTTTAAGCAGAGGGACAAGTGGTGCTGATCACATCAGGGGTCATGCAAGACAAGGCTCAGTCTCAGAGTGCAGGTTAATCCCTCTGCAACAGTTACTTCCTTGTGATATAACAAAAAAGCTTTTACATTTGCTCTTCTAAGTAATCGTCCGTGGTTTTCGCTCGTGGGTAAACGGACCCACTTCAGAGTTTGTGTTTCTCCAATAAGGCAACTAAAGGTTTGGGCGACGTCTCCTTGTATTTAAATATGATATCTGGCCTCCTCACGTGTTCTCCTTACATTTAATTGTCCAAGAGACACAGACTTCTGTAGCGGTCTACGTTCACATTTTCCAGGTTACGCTCACTGCCTTCAGCAGTGACCTGATTTCTTAAATGTCACATAAATGAGAAACACGGTTTTCTGTAATTGGGGTAGGGAATTGGAGAAACCCGGTGGTTTACATTTGTCCCTCACCTTCTTCTTCTTCTTCTTATTTCCTTCCGCCCACGTCCGTAGTCCGTCCCATTCTTGTGGAACACCTGGAGGGGGTTTCTTCAAATGTGGAACAAACGTCCACGTCGGACTCGAGAATGAACCGATTAGATTTTGTAGGTCAAAGGTCACTATGACCTCACAAAAGCATGTGACAATAACTATTTGCTTCATATTTTCTAATGGAACTGGTCTCATCAAAGAATAAGTGAAGATGAGATGAGTAGAAATCTGGGCAAGCGTTCAATTCCAGGTTGTGGTTTGAGGTCTTAGCCATGCTGGCGTTGTGGCTCTCAGGACGGCAATGCCACTTTGTTTGGTCCAGACTGAAATTCCATTAAATTTAACACAGGCATTGATCATGCAGCTTACGGACTTTGATGATCCTCTGAACTGTTTCTTGTGCCACCATGATGTGGACTTTCAGTGTCATCCACTGGCTAGATTGCCATGAAACGTCGTACACATATACATTTCCCCCTCAGAATGAGTTGTAATGTCTTTGACGATTCCATCACATTTTCACTTGCCCCCATCATCCGGTAAAGATTTTTTTAACTAATAGCATGTCCATCAGCCTCAGCGGTTTGCGTTTACTGCTCTCTATGGCAGCAGTCCCCAACCACCGGGCCGCAGCCCAGTACCGGTTCGTGGGTCCCTTGGTACCGGGCCCCACAGAAAGAATGAAAAAAAAAAAAGAATATCAAGGTTGGAAATGTGTTTTATTTGGGAAATTGACCGGATACAGCCGTCTGTAGGTAACCTCAGACGTAACCTCTTGACGCATGTTAAGAGGTTACGTCTGTATACCCCAAAAACAAAACTTAAAAGTCCGTTCAACTCTGCCGGTGTTCTGGATTAAAATCAAGGAAGAATATCCTGAGATCGCCAAAAAAGCAGTGAAAACCTGCTTCTATTTCCAACATCCTGTCTTTGTGAAGCGGGGTTTAAGTTAAACAGTAGACTGGACATAAACAACACACGTCGGGTGTTTATTGTCTCCCATCACCCCGAGGCAGAGAAACAAGTTCAGGGCTCCCACTAATTCGGTGTAAATGGTGAGTTGTATTTTTATGCACTCTAAATTGTCTTTATGCCGGTCGTATCGCTTTATTACGTCATATTTATTACGTCATATTTATCGCCCACACCGTGACGGCCGGTCCGTGAAAATATTGTCTGACACGAAACCGGTCCGTGGCGAAAAAAAAGGTTGGGGACCGCTGCCTCTAGCCCATGTTGGATGCCGGTGAACATTATACCTGCTTAACTTCAGTATTCCGCTCCAGTAGCAGCGAGCACAGCTGTAGGACCCTCTTGTGCTGCCGATACACATTCAAGTTCACCGCCCTCAAAACTAGACGCAAAGGCGCACTAAAGCAACAGAATGAAATCGGGCCAATCCTCCTGTCGCTCTGAACAACAGTAATTGTCTCCACCTCTGTCTCCACCTTATCGCAACCTGTCATCTCTCTCGCACAATCACTTTCGGCTTCTCTTTCTCACACACACACACGCACACACCAAAGGATGACAGATCATTGCTCCGTCCTTCAGTGTATTGTCTGTTCTTTATCTTGACCTGTCATCTCTCTCTCTCTCTCCCTCTCTTCTACGTCTCTGTCGCTCTCACACACCCTCGCAGCGTTGTTGTGATGGTTCTGTCCAACTTGCTGATAGACATCCTGTGCCACAATAGGAGGCAATCTTAGTCTGGCATGGAGCCATTGTTGTCTCTAATAGAATAGACTGAGAGGTGAAGAGCTATTGATTCAGCTGACTGAGAGAGAAGAGGATGGGGGAGAGAGAGAGACGGAGCGAGTGGACAAAGAAGGGAAGAACGAGAGGCTGTTGACAACTGGCCGAGAAAGAGAGACAGTGAGTTTATGTTTGTGCGCCGCGCGTCTGTTCCTTAAAGCGGGTGAAGCGGGGCAGCTCGACTCACTCGGCGGGTCAGATGTAGTGGACGGACAGATGGCGGGAGAAGGGGAGAACACATGAATAATGAAGGCGCACGAGTTGATTTCCTCCTGTTGCCTCAGCTGATCAAAGATCCGACATATTGGATTTGAGAGGAAGTGAGTGAGACGGGCATAAGGAGGGAGAAAATAGAAAATAAGGGATAAAGGAGGTGAAAAAGTGGAAGAAGGAGAGTCGGTTAGGAAATAGGAGAAGCAGTTAAGAAAAGAAGTGTGTGTGTGTGTGTGTGTGTGTGTGTGTGTGTGTGTGTGTGTGTGTGTGTGTGTGAATGCAGAATAAGAAGAGAAGAAAGATGAGCGTAAAGGCACAGTTCCTATTAGCGTGTTACCCTTGTCACGAATGTGTCTCAAGGTAAGAAGAACTCACTGAGCAACAATCAGTCGCACCAATAAAATGCAGTGCAGCGTGGAACAGAATGAAACGCCAGGGAACAAAACAAAGCAAAAGGACACATAATAGCATGTTGAAAACACTTAGTCAAGTCTAGCCTCATTAGCACCACTAAAGTGATGGAAGTAGGCAAATAAATGGAGAGCAGAAGGTGGGAAAAGAGAAGAGCCATTTGTTAACCGGGAGAATTGAGAGGGAGGGAGGGATGTGGACGGAGGGAGAGAGAGGGAGAGGGAGAGAGGGATATGGGAAAAGAAATGTACAAATCGTTTCCTAAAAGCAGAAACGGCATAAATTGACTGTACCTGTAGAGCGCGTTTCACTCAAAGCGCTTTAACACTACTTATAAGTCAGCATTCACTTTTACCTCAAAATGAGATCAAACCGATGACCCCCCGCGTGGCGAGGAACGTTCCACTGGAAAGAGGAAAAAAACGACTGGATGAAAACAGAGAAGCTGAAAGAAGGAACAGGCTGTATTGAATCAATATACAAACAAAATACGGAGTCATACAAAATTAGTGTTCCGTACTAGCAATCATTTCACGCGTTGAGGGGCGAGATTGTGATAGACTCGAAGATAGCGAAAGGGATGGCAACAAAACACGCTGGAGACAGCCAGGCAGAGGTATGAATGAAAGAAAGTGCGAGGCACAGTGGTAATAAAGAGACAAAACAAAGAGGGAGAATACGTGTGAGAATATGATTTCAAAAGCGATGAAAGACGCTGACGGGGAAGAACAAGAAGAGAACGTGAGCAGTTGCTAAGAGGGTGCAGAGACGACCTGAAATGTAGGTAAAGAACTAGAAAACCAGATGATGTTGAGACAGACGGCCAAGAGATGCTGAGAGAAGAAGCTGGAGAGAGAATGAGAAGGGCGGGCGGGCAGTTGATTAATGCCAGCAGCTTCAATAATGCAAATGTAATTACTCGTACTGGGCCTCGCACTCGCTTAGCACCTAACCGCATTAACACGGGGGGTGGTGGAAAGATGGGAGCCAGAGAGGGAGACGAGAAAGACAATGTGTAAATATAGACGGTCCCCTACAACAGGAAAGGGGAACCAGAAGCATGATGGGAGTTGGAGGAGCAAGGTGTGTTTGACGCGATAGCCCGAAGTGATCTTTGAGGCCAATGTAGAAATCCATACTTTGTAATAATAATTTAGTTTCATTGTGAACAAAATATCTACAGTGAGCCGATGTGTCGACCCTGGCCGATTCCTCCATGCTTGTCGGCGATAGAAGACGTATACAAATACGTCAGTTAGGCTTTAGAATATTACCGCCATTGTTGAAACCTGAACCACTTAGTTGTGAGATGAAGGTGAAGGAGGCGGTGGTAACAACAATGGAAAAGAAAAGCAGGAGGGGAAGGCGGTTCCTACCTGCCAGCCGCTGATGGACTCAGGAGGACACATGGACATTGGTTCTGCTGAGCCTGAAGGACAACTGGAGCTGTTTATTGCTAAATCTCTCTCTCTCTCTTTTTCTCTCTCTTTCCTTCTCTCTCTCCCCCCACCCTCACTCCCCACAGCTCTTTTTCCTTCTCATTTTCCTTCTCATTTTCTCTCTCCATCTGTTGGATAGTTTGCCACATCAGCTGTTCTCCAGCCACACTGGAATGACCCCTCAAGGAAACGTAATCCGTGTGTGTGTGTGTGTGTGTGTGTGTGTGTGTGTGTGTGTCTTTTACAAACACACACACACACACGGGCACACAAAATGCTTATGTGCTGTTCTGAACCATGTATTGAAGTCTGCAAGTTCAACCCACAGACACCGCCCCCTCATATTCATCATGCACTCAGATTCAGGTTCAGTTGTCGTTTCCCTCTCCAGATATTAGCCCCAGAATCAGTTTATTGAGTCATGTTTGAATGCTAAAATGTCAAAAGTTGTCATGCAGTTGCCACCTCCTGCTTTAAAAAGCCACGCTGTAACTTAAAGTTTTTAATTTTTAATTGGCTGGTGCCTTTTTATTTGTGGCGCGAAAGCTCAGAAAATCGTGTAATATTTGTTCTCTTTGTGTTCCTAAAAAAAGAAAATCGACTTGCATAATAATACCACAAAAAATAAATAACGCCTTAAGGTTATGATGGTTACGGGATGTTTCTATTAATTGTCATAGCGTTAATAAATACATAATATAATATCTAATCCTAATATCTTCTGCTATCTTCTTCTGCCCTTTTTTTTTGCACACAATATATGAATACTCTTTATTATCCAGCTGGGTACCATGCGGTCCACACGAGGCACTCTAACTACTTGAAGCGGGACAATAGTGAAATGAAGGGCTTCAGCTCTTTAGAATATTTGAATATCTCACCACTTCACACCAGAAGTCCGGGAGCCATTCACAGCTCACCTGTTATGTCCTCCAGCCGCAATCACAGGCAGCCGCCGACTTTGTCTTCAAGGCCACAGACAGAAATACTTGTTTTTTCACGCCAGTGTTCGTTAGGTGGCCTATTTTCTCCGTTTGCCTTTTTATTCTTTTTTTTTTTTTTCTTTAAAGATGCCTCTGGCTTTGTGTGAGGTGTGAAATGAGCCCTGGCAAACACTTTGAATCTTTCAACGGCTGCTGCACTTTTCTGAAAATGAGCCCTCAGACTGGAAATGTGAGATCTTCAAAACCCTTGGCGCCGTGTTTTCCGTGACACGCTGACCATTCGGCTGCAAATGTCAATGTGAAACTAACCGCGTCCAACGACGGATCAATTTCACAGCTTGTCCGAGAAATTACGGAGAAATGTGACAAATATTCCGGTAACACAAATTTCTGCTTGATTCCATTAGCTCTTGTTTTGAATGCTTTTCCTCGCACTTTTCGTTTTCTGGTCATTTCAGATTCACAGGATTATTTTTTTTTTTAGCCACTGAGTGGTTTGATCTTTTTACTGTTGTTACTCAAAATGATTTAATTTGATTCACTTAAAGTATGAAAATGTGTTGTTATTCGGACCCACTGTTGTAAATAGAGCCTTTGTTCAAATTGACTCTGTTTTTTTTCTTCTTCTCAGGACAACTATACGTTTGCCCAGCCAGGAATCCAGAGGAAAGTCAAGGCCCTGGAGGAGCTCGTCAGCAGGATTGATGGTGAGGGATCCGCTTTCCGTCTATCTGTCCAACCCCCCCCCACACACACACACACACACACACACACACACACACACACACACACACACACACACACACACACAACCACTCATCCATCCATCCACCCATCCATTCATCCATCAATGCATCCATCCATCCTTATAATCATACAACCATACACCCACCCTCTCATCCACCAGTCAATCAATCCATCAATCATTCCTTTTCCTTGTGTCAGTCGTATCTTCAGTCCTTTTAATGGCGTTTCATGGGTCTTTGTTGCACACTTGCCTCGCATGTGTGTTTTTTAAAGTTCTTAAATGATGTTTCCTCTGCTCGGCAACAAGAAAAGAAAAGTCAGATCACTTCAAAAAATTGCCTTTAAAGGGACACTGCTGATTTCCCCTCCAGCTCTCGGTCATCGCTGTGTGAACGCGGATGAATGACGTTTGGCTCAAACCCTCGTTGCTCCCGGAGTCCCCCGCTCGATTCCCGGCGGAGGTCGTGCAGTGAGGGGGGAGAGGGAGAGAGTCTGTGGTCTGCTCCCACGCTGCAATGAAAAGAATCTGCAGTTTCCCTTTTAATGAGGATTTTATTCCACTCACAGTTTTCTTAACACGAACAACTTCCTTTGATTGTTTGAATTCAAGTGTTAGAACTCGAGCCACAACAGGAAGTAACATTTAGTTTTCACGCCTTGATTCTTTCCGCAGTTAGTAATTAATTACATGGCGGTTACTGATTGTCATTCCTCTCGGCTGTCGGGGCAGAAGGGCGATGTGAACGTGTTGGTGATTATTAGCGCAAAAATATGTTAATGTGTGCACTCTGAGTACTCGTACACAGAACATTCGCGTTAATTAGCAGCGTTGCGTTTCACCCTTTTTCTCTTTTTCATGTTGTCAAAACGAGGAATGTATTAATAACGCCCGTGAATGGATTCCCATACAAACGCACCTTTTGTCACTCGCGCGTCGTCCGCAGCAGAGCAGGCCCACGAGGGCCGTGTGCAAAGCGGGGTCTTATCAAAGCGAGACTTTTTGCACGGCGGTCGTGTTCTTGGCTAACCTTGGCGCTGTCCGATCACCCTGTCACCCGCTCTGTCAGCCGGGGGGAGAGGGGGGGGGGGGGGGGGAGGCCTCACCCGCTGCATCCAAATGGATGGAGAGAGAGAGAGAGATGGAGAGAGAGAGTGCATACGTGCGTGTGTGAGGGTGTGAATGTCAGAGAAAGTTAGCGTGCGTATGCTCGGCCTGTCCGTCTGTGTGATCGTGACCGAGTAAACTCGCCGATAGAGAGGGCGAGGGTGTGTGTGTGTGTGTGTGTGTGTGTGTGTGTGTGAGAGAGTGTTAAGCGCACGTTGTTGCAGTTTGCGTGTGAGAAATAAGCTGATATACTGTAAGTTTGTGCACATCGGAGTGTGTGTGTGCGTCTTTTAGTAAAAAAAAAAAATGAATTGACAAAATAGAAGTAAAGTCCTCCTAAGCCCCGCCACACCCCGGTAAAGACATTTAAAAAAATGACGTGACATTTTGACTGTATCTTATTCCATAAGCGCCATGTCATCATAGTTGGGGCAGAGCCATTTTTTAGCTCGCCAGCTTGACATTACCACCTCTAATGAGATCACAGATAGCTTTTATCTTGTGTTACGGGATTGTTTTTCGCCCCGCTGTCGACACAGCATCTGTTTTGGGAACAATGGCCTCTCATCTCTTCCAAAATTACCTATCAGCGCTTATCAGATGCGGGGTTATCCAGGGTGTTGTGCAGTTGGATAAAGGTTGGGGCTCTTTGGGGCAGATGTTTCCGCGACTGGTACAGATTGACCAATATTACCATTTCACTCCGGGTAGAAATCCCGTGTTGGAGAATCATATTTTATGATCATTTTTATTGTTTCTTTTAATGTTAATCGTCTCCGCTTTAATGTGTTTTTTGTATGTTTCTTTTGAGATCACCAATTAATTACATTACCGGGACTAATTGTCTTAATCTTGCGGCTTATTAATTTTTGATTTGTTTGGACGAAATGGAGTTAAAAATGAACCAATCTATTTTTCTCCATCAGAGCGATGGAGAAAAGTAACTCTCCCAGAAAGCGAGAGAAAACGCTTCAGCTGTGGCTGTGGGTGTTCTGTTTGAGTCTTGTATCAGTTGGGTATCTGACACGGGGACATGACTGGTTGATGGGGCTGGGTATCGTTTAATAACATGACGTTGCCAGCACCAATTAGGGATGCACTAATCCGACTTTTTCAGTCTTTGGCTTTGGGTATCGGCCAATACCAGCGTTGCATTAATAAGTTGTATGCCTGACTGTGTTAAAGTGACTGGGGTCATCCTTTTATGAGTCAGGCTTGACTTAAACATTGCTTCCCTGACCTTGAAATCAAAATGCAACGACTTACATGCATTGTAGTGAATTGTAATTTATCAGAATGAATGTACCAGATACCAGATCAGCACATTGTCACAGATACCCGATCCAGCTATTAGTCAGTATCGGACCGATATCCAATATCATTGCATCTCTTGCAAATGATATTGGAAATGGATACCGATGCATTCAGGACACCATCACCATGTGACTATACGGCGGGTCACCTGTTTAAATAACAGTGTGACTTAAAGTGAGGCATAATTGCAGTCGTGGCCGCTTTAAGTGACAGGTGGGTGCCTCACCGGGTCGCTAGCTGCGCCGTTAGCAGGGATCGATTGCAGGTCGCGTTTGACCGGTTTCGATACCGCTTGATAACGAGTAGCGATATCCAACCCTAGTAGTTGACGGGGTGTTTGCTAGGCCAAGAGGAGCTCAGTATTTTTAATAGAATGATTGTTTGCAGTACAGGGTCAGTAGGGACAGGATATCGCATCGCTGTCTCTGTCCCTCTTCTCTCTGCTTCTTTAAAGCGACGGCACCTAGCTCCCCCTATAGCTGTCAGATAGAGGGAAAACACACATGCTGTACATTCACAGAGATAATGTGCAGGTTTTATGACCACATCCCTGCTGTCTATTACCCGCTGTATCTTTTAGCACAGTGGGAGAAGAAAAAAAAGACTGGATTTGTGCCCTGAGGTCACAGCTATTTTTCCACAATCTTCTCCTCCTCCTCCTCCCCATTTTCTCTCCCTGTAACTTCACTTTTTCTTTCTTTTTTTGCGGGGGAAAAACTCCTCCACCCTTTAAAGGTCACATTAGATGAAAGTAAATGCAGTAATATAACCGGGAAAGGCTGCGTCAAAGGAAGCTGATGTGTCTAATATAGTCAAAGCGGCACGATTTCGAGAGTCTGAAATGGCTGAATAAATAATCCTTCCTCCTCAAGTGTTTTGACTGTGTGCCTCAGCCGAGTCACCTTCCCACGCATGACACAGCTAAAACGTACTATTTGTTTGATACTATATTTGTTTCCTGTGAATTCAGTCCTGTAGCGCGAGCTCGAATTAAACTAGAAGTAAGAAAGCCACCAATTTGTTAAAAATTCAAAAAAATGAAATCTGTTCACGGCTTCACTTTAATTCTTTTAGTTGAAAACAGTGGATGACATGGTTGGAAGGCTTTTACTTGTATGTGTCTTTGTTTCTCTCTTCCAGCTTGCCCCCCCCTTCCCCTTTGTGTAATTATTCCACTTGACGCTAACTCCCATTAGCCTTGCTTGACGTTAGCATGTGTACCTCCTAAAAAGACAAGCCTGTAACGTCTCTCTGATCTCTTTATCTCTCCCTTATCTCTTTCTGCGAATTTGTTGCAGGCAAGTGCATTAGCACAAGTTCATCAACATGCAAATTGCCCAAAGGTGAATGTCTTTATGCAAATGAGGGGACGCGCTGGCAGCGCGAGCTCTCAGCCTGAATTGTGTAACACAAGAAAAAAGGCTGTTAGCCGGATTGTGAGACCGTATTGCAGAATTGAAGGCAGAAAAAAGGCTGCAGTGTTTATGGGTTTAAAAAAAGAAAGAAAAAGAAGTAAGTTAGTTAATTTGCCTTTCTCCGGCAGTAGTTGCCTTTTGAAGTGGCGTGTAATTTGCCTGACAGTTTGTTTATATTTACAGTTCTGTTTTTTTTATTGTGTTATTTTTTTTGGGGGGGGGGGGGATTTTGTAGTCTCTCTTGTGTGTGTTCACGCTTGTGCAAAAAAAGGAGACTTTTGGGGATTTGTGGCGTCACTTTTTAAAGCTGCGTTGAATTCAGCAGACCCGCTCTGGTGTCTTTTTAACCCCCCTGAGGTCAATCACACATCCATCCCCGTCTTTCCACACAGCCCTCCACAAACTCCAGACATCACCACTACGATGTGCAATGCTCTCGGCTCCCTCTGCCTCACGGCAGTTTAACATTTTCACTTTCACATGCCGTACTTAACCATGCGCCCCAAGCGCCTATTTTTTTTTTTTAACGTTTCCTTAATTATCTCTGGAACCACAATGTTGTTTAACTTCATGTATTTGCTACAATACCGCAACCCTTGTGAGAAGAGACATGTGGTGAAACATTATTAAAGTAACCGTTAAGTTTATATACCTACGTAATCTCCGTCAACTCCTACGGCGGACTGTAAGGTTTCACTAAATCCTTAATAAATACCCCTTACAAAGTCGGATTTCACTAACAAACACATCTCAGTAACTCTACGGGCTTGTGGGAGTCTTAAAAAAAAAGTATTATAGACTGCCTATTAGTACCTGGAAAATCACAAAACGGGCGGAGCTTTTTTTTCTTCCTCCGTATCACGTTTCCTGGTCCCAAAGGCTTCCTGTTCGTCTCACGTTTCTAAAACCACACCATGGAGCAAGGCCGGAAGCAGACGAACATTTCAAGTCCCAGCATGCACCAGTCAGACAATTTCTTGGCATAAAATATGTAATTTTTCCAATTTTGAACCGAACGTCACAGTCTTTTGACGAACACTCCTTTGTAACACCGAAAGGCTTTGTTTTTTGTGATTTTTGTTGCAGATTTGGATTCTTTAGGTCCTAATCTTTCCAAAAAGGTGTGTTTATTATTATTATTATTATGTGGGTTGTTGTTACAGTTTGAAAAACCCGGTGACCGCTCGAGGAGGCATTTTTGGGGAATCTTGCTCATATCATGCTGGATGTTCATAGTTATATCTTATAAAAGTGATTTCTTTTGAAAATATACTCTTTTTTTTTTTCCACAAATAAATTCTGAAAAAAATGATGTAAAATAACACAAGTATTATAACTCATTTGTTTTTGTTTTTCAAGCATGTATTTATAGAAATCCACAGCTGTCTAACACTTGTTTTTGGTCTTGGCCGCTGCATATCTTGGAAAAATAGATTGTGTTCAGTCATGTTACTTCTTGTGTGTGGTAATTATACTAATTAAGCATTCCTACGGACACACGCTCATTGACAAACATGTATTGTTTACCCATGTCATTTACACTTATCTGAACAACTTACTTGCACAAGGCCTGCTGTTGTGTTTTCATGCACCGCGTGACACAACGTCCTCGTTATGCTGCGTGTTTATGGCAGAGTAAGACGCACGTGTGACATTGCGCGAACATACAGTGTGTGTGTGTGTACAGTGACACCATGGCAACGCATCAGATCCGCAATTGCTGCAGTCTCCCTCGGGGCGATCCGAGGCAAACGTGTGACCTTCTGCTTGTTTATTGTGTGAGAGGAATCGGTAAGCAAGCATCCCCCAGTGAACTCCATCTTCTGTACTGGCCTTGGTCATTGAAGACTCTTTACCTGCTGTCGCTGCGTCCCGCCAGAGGCTGTTTCACACAATATGCTGTGCACACACACGCATTATTATATACACACATATGAACATCTTATGGCAGCTTAGTTGTCTTTTAAATTGAACCGGCTTAGAAGTTCATATTTAAACTGTAATTAGGCCGAATGTGGTTTCTAGAGCGGCAGCAGAAATGCTTTCGACAGCGACATTACCCTATAAACTTGAAACGACTAAAAACAATAAAATAAGTTGTGTTCTTGAGTGTTGATAAAGGGTGAAGAACACAGACAGTACCAGTCTCATCCGGTCCTCCCTCTGAGGATGGGGAATCGCCCCCTGCAGGTATCGCTGGTAGAGAGGAGCGCCTGCTTCGTTTCCATTTATCAGGCATGTGGCGAACTAAGCCAAACCTTAAGGACGGCATACAGACGGCTCTAGTTTTAGCTTGTGTAGCAGAGTGCTACGCTGCGCCTGTACTTTATTATGAACTATATCCAAAGAAAAAGCAAATGTCGCATGTACATACTCCGGTGACTGACTTAGCGTGCAAGAGCCTTGTTCTGGTGAACAAACAGGGCCCCGTTGCCTGCTTTGTGTCGGCAGTAGGATTAGTTTGAATCTGTGCTAAAGCTGAAATGGATAAAGGTTAGTGAGATGACAACATTCTCTTCATA
Organism: Myoxocephalus aenaeus; assembly: GCA_038501785.1. Lineage (NCBI taxonomy): Eukaryota > Metazoa > Chordata > Actinopteri > Perciformes > Cottidae > Myoxocephalus > Myoxocephalus aenaeus. The sequence continues at coordinate 3,468,872 of JBAMJR010000053.1, forward strand.
TATTTACAAAGACTGGGAGCGATGGGAACAGTTCACGCAAATGACAAAGAAAAGCCTCGAAATGAAGTTTTTTTTTTTTGGAACAGACTGGGTGAAAGTTAAACCGTGAAAGAAGAAGAAGAAATAAACAGCCAGTCGGTCGGAAAGTTGGAAGAGTGTAACTGTAATTGCGTTTTGTACCGAGAAAAGCGTGAAGCCGGGCAGAATTCGCCTCAGCGGCAAGAATCCGGGGAGCCGCTCACTAGTCACTGCGCGACCTCTGACCTCCCGCTGTCCACCCGCACGCCACCGGCCACGGGCTCCAGTCCACCGCGGTGAGCAGGTTAGCTGGCATCGTGGCCTCCGTCCTACACTTTAACCAGCAGTGGGAGGGAAGACAAGACTAATCAGTCAATCATTGTCCATGAGAAAACTCTTCTCAACCTCGCTCAGCCCCCACAACTACGCTACCCAGCATGCCGAGCCCGGTGCCAGCTGGGCCGCAACCAAAGGGTTAAAAGTCACGAGTTGTAGCGCCTCGGTTCATCTCATTGCTTCTTTTTTCTTTTCTTTTCCTGCTGTTCTTTTTTTTCTGATTATTATTCTCTCCTCCCCTTCCCTCCACTGGCCTCCCGTCTCCTCTCCTGCCCTCTCGTCTCCTCCTTTCCTATCCTTTCCTTTCCTCTCCTCTCCTCCACTGCCCTCCCATCTCCTCCCCTGTCCTCTCCTCTCTTCTCCTTCCCTCCACTAGCCTCTCGTCTCCTCTCCTGCCCTCTCGTCTCCTCTTTTCCTATAATTTCCTTTCCTCCCCTCCACTGCCCTCTCCTCTCTTCTCCTTCCCTCCACTAGCCTCCCTTCTCCTCCTTTCCTTTCCTCCCCTCCACTGCCCTCCCGTCTCCTCCACTGCCCTCTCGTCTCCTCTCCTCTCCCCACTGCGATAACTCCCCATGACAAACGACTCTCCCTTTCCACCCCTCCACCCCATCGTGCGCCTCTCCCTCTCTGTGTTTGGTGAAGTCGCTAATATTAGGCAGAGCAAGTTCATTAGTGTAATTTAACATTGTCTAAAGTTGTTCCACTCTCACCCTCTCTGTTTGGCAGCTAGCTAAGATCTGTCACCATGATGCATTTGCAGTTAATGAGCTCGCTCTGTTTATGCTTTTACAGCAGCATGTGATAATTAAACTGCAGAGACGAGCGTGAAATAATCGCGTTGTGTTTACTTCGCACCCTGCTCATGTGGTGGAGTGTGTGCATAATTATCAAACATGCATGTGTGAGCAATGGAAGACAGGTGCCATTCAAGTGATTGCGGTGCGTGTTTGAGGGCACTTAAGTATATGTTCTTGGCGAGAAATACCCGACATAACAGTTCACCGATTAAAGCTTGTGTGTGTGTGTGTGTGTGTGTGTGTCAGTCAGCCCTGATTTAGAGTGTGAGAGGAGAGGATGCTATAGTCCCCCCACCAAACTGACTTTTCTCATAGATTCTCCGACAGCTCTTTAATTACAGCTCTTTTGTGAACTTTGTGTGTGTGTGTGTGTGTGTGAGGCAGAGAGAATGAGTGTCATTGGTGTGATGACAATGAAATAGGGAGTCGCTGAATACTGAGTGGTATTTTTAATCTTTTGTCATGTAAAGAAGCATAAAACAAACATTTATCAAGAACAGAGAAAGGGAACAAAGGCAGCCGTTCCCCGTGTCACCGCCTCAGACGCAGCGAGACGTCTGCTCCTCATCAGCGAGCATTCACGCCCGCCCGCCCACAGCGCCATGACCCTGACATCGACGCCGTCTTTTGAACTCCACATTGAGAAGATATTAAGATCGCCAGATTCAACGGAACATAATGCGAACCAATTACAGGGGGAGCAAACCAAATGCTGGGAGACAAATGTGGACATCTAATAGCCAGCTGATCTTTGTTTGGAGAGTTGAGTAGAAACTGCAGCCTCGACTGATGACTATATCTCAGCTATTAACGGTACAAGAGAAGTTAAATTACAGTAATGTGCACAGAACCTTAAAATATGCTGATGATCTATATTTTGTGAGTACTCTAATATAGCTTATTCTCCATTATTTCTTCCCAAAAAACTATTGAAAGCACATCAAAGAGCCAGTTACACAAGAAGACATGTACCCACAAGAAACATGGGCATTGTAGTTTAGTTTAACCAAATGTGTATTAATCCGCTGTGAAAATAGTTCCCAACAAATGCATCGACTCCTGTTTGAGTAACGTTTGCCAAAAACTACCCTTTAAGTAAGAAGGACAGGAACCCGCTCCTCGTTTCTGGCAAAGTCCCAGTGATGACCGGTTACTGATTCTCTGTCCAATAAACCAGGATTTATTTATTTTTTGCTATGAAATTCAGTAGCTGCAGCCTGAATAAATAAACACAGAATGACAGTAAAGGCACATTGGGACAGGATTAATATTCCAGAGGCGGGTAATCCAAATATTTGCCATTCGTCTTAGTAATGACAAGCATTGTTACCATTGCCAAATTACTGCTTTCTTTCTTTAAACATTTTTTTTTAAATATATAGATCCTGCAGGAAAATCATGTAACCGTTGTGAAACGGAGCGAATGAGGCTGAACGGGAAATGCAACCTAGCTCACGGAAAGCGTTTTGACAGGGTTTGAACTACGTGAGGTCCAGTGAGTTTATGTTTTGTAAATGTTTAAAACCCGTGCTGAGCTCGTGCAATATTTAAATCACTCTACTTGCCCTTGTCAGAGAAACAGATAAATAGTCACAATGTTATTAAAACCCTGCAGGGGATCAAACATGTTTTGCACAGATTGACCTTGTATGACAAAGATAAAAAAATAAAAAAATAAAATAATAATCAGCTCCTACTGAATGCAAAAACATCAAATAAATACTAAACACACAGCACAGCTGCCATGAACATGCTGGCTGTCCTCACCTCTGGATGCTTTTGACTCGCGGTACGTGCACTGACATGCGGCGGAGTTTCATTTAATAACCAACACACTTCTTCTCCCCCCTCATCTCAGTTTGGTGTGTAGCTTTTCGCCGACAGTTCTGATAGCTCTGTGATTACATCTCCATTATGAGGAAGAGGCCGCGTGCGCGTGACACCGACTGCAGTACTTATTAACAAAGAGCGGCGCTATGAAGGAATCTATCTACACACTTGTCGTCATTACTATTGCCCCACAGACATCTGCATCTTCTTTCGCTGATCTTTACACAAAGCCGGTGTGACGTCAGTCTAGGTGCGATTGTTGTTTTTGTGTTTTTAATCGTGATTGTTATTGTTTTGACAGAGTCCGTGCACTGCCACATGCAGCAGTACGAGGTGGAGTACCTGCAGTTTGCCTTCCGCTGGATGAACAACCTCCTGATGAGGGAGCTGCCACTACGCTGCACGATCAGACTGTGGGACACATACCAGGTATAACACACACACACACACACACACACACACACACATGGCAAAAGCTGCTCTTATTGATTATTTTTTTTTGTTATCTGTCCATTTCTATCGATCCGGCTTTGCCCGGGATTCTCAGAAACGGGGATATTTTCTGATAATGACATCTATGATTGCCTCAGGAGTGATGCTTTTGTAATTCCTGCTACTATCCTCCAGCCAACCCAGGAGCCATGATGCAACATAATACAGATTTCTTGCATTGAAGGTATTCAATCACGACAGCCTTTTCTCCGCGTGGTCTTAATTATACTGAGATCATAATGCAGCCTGACTATGCTGCTCGGCACCGTCGCACAGCCACACATTTACACATTTACACTTTACTTGTTAGTTTTACAGGAGCAGTTCATTTGGTCGGAAAGGTTTAAAAAAATTGCGAAAACGACTTTGCAAAGTAAGGGATTGCAAAGGATTAGTTAATTCAGTAATGAAACAAAAGATGTCGGAGGCCCCCTTTCGTGCATTAAACAAACGTTTTTTTTTGCAATTTAAAACATGGTTTGATTTTATGGCGACTCTGTTCTTTTGTGTGTGTGAGTGAGAGAGAGCAGGGGTCTTAATCCTGGACCTGCTCATTCCGCTGCCCTTTCACATTTACACACGGCTTAATAGCCGGCGCCTACAGTTACACCCGATTGTTAACCTCAGTTGGCGTGGTCAATAACACCAAATGTCCGCTATTGATTCAGTGGGGTGTGTGTGTGCACAAGGCTTGAACGTGGGTGGGTAGTCCAGGAGTTGCGCTAAGTACACATAATGGATTTTCCAGCTGACGCAGAGGTCGAGCGTAAGACGCGCGATCGCAGCGTTTGATCAGACGGGGAAGAGAAGGAGCCCGAAGATGAATTGAGAGTTGATGCAGAATTCAAAATGAGCTTCTCCAGTGGTGGCACTTCCAACTGTGGTAGCTGTTTGCACAAAGCAGCTGTCTGCCACCGTTGTTCTTTTCTGCTGCCGGTTCTCAGCATCAATCAGACTTTAATCATTTTCCCCGCATAGTCTTGTCTCTCGTCAAGATGGGGAAGTACAACATGCAGATGTTCTCTTCATAGTCACCCGTTAACGTCCGCTCGCAGCTCAAGAGTCTGACATTTGCAAGCGTAAAGGCCTTTCCACACCTGGGGGCGTGACGATCAAATGACAGGAAAATGCAAAATACTCGCCTGTGAACATTTTGCATCACAGCTATTCATGCTGGTAGTGATGCACATTTGTGACTTTTGTACTAAATAAATAAATGTAATAAAAGGTTTTAATAGATTTGCCCAGTTGTACGTCTAGGGCTTTTATTGTGAAAGGTAATGGTGGGAGGAGTGGGTCTGGTCTCCGCTGCATTTGTCAAGGTCTAAAGGAGTAATTAGGTTTGCCAGCTTGGTTTGGACCAACCCCTGTTCATATTGAGTATTTTAGATTGTGTCGTTAAACACATCCTGATTGGTAGATCAGAAAAATCAACCCGGTTCCCGTAAGAAGGAAAGAACGTGAAAAACATGCAAAGGCCTCAACGTAAGCCTGATATTTCCACAGCTCTGAAGTCGGTGTGTGATAAGTCGCTTCCCATTAACACAAACACAAATTACAGACTTTTGTCAAGTAACCGCACCGCGTTGTCTGTCTATGTGCCTTCCGGTGCTCTAGCAGAACCAGAGGAGTTAGTGGATGGGCGATGGGAAGCGCATTTCAATTAAGAGAGATCAAGGAGTGACGTGGGGTGTTGAAGAAAATCGAGGATGAAAGGGGAGAGAACGAGGAAGGCGTGAAGTAAAAATAGACGAGAGCAAAAAGAGGAAATTTAGAGATCGGCTATGAAAAGACTGAGTCTTAGTGCTTTGTCCACAGCCTTCAACAAACCATAGCTTGGATGAATAAACACCAAATAAATCTCGTCTGAACCTTTCTGAACTTAAACTGACTGAACTTTGGGAGGCGTGAAATAGATTGCAGCTGACAGGTGAAAGCCACGTAACTTTTCACGTAACTTTTCTTTACTTGAATTAAGAACCCCGCGGCCATTTTCGTGTCAGATTTGGTTTGTGTTCGCCCCCTCGGACGCTGACAGAACTCCACTGCTGTCTTGTAAAAAATACATGTTACTAATTCTATGTCACGCTTTTCTTTACCGCAAGCTCAGGCTAGAGCAAAGTTGTTTTCTTTCTCGCCATCTTCTGAAACGTCGAGTCCTTGTGCTTTGACATTTTAATAATGCAAACTATCATACGAGCACTTTAAATCCAAGAATTTCAGCTTTACCGTCGCTTCCAAATATTTATATTACCTTAAACCTACTCGGGCTGCACCTGACTGCTACTTTGATCATCAATTAATCTCATGGCCAAAGGATCACATGTTGATTTTTAAACACAAGCTTGAATGTCTTGAGTCTGTTTTGTGATGGCTCAGTGTAGTCTTCAGCAGTACTCACATTTAGAACCTGTACTCGTGCATTTGTCTGTTCTCCGTTGCCTCCGCCACCTTTTTTAAATGCTCACTACGGAGACCAAGGAGAGACCAAGGACACGGCGTAATTTCCTGCCATTCATCACCTGAGCTACAGAAGGCTGGTTATCCCGCCCCCCTCCCTCCATGGAGACGCTGTTACGGCGCGTGCCGTGCATCATAACACAGAGCCGACTAATCGATCATCGGATTCGTTGCCAACTATTTTTCCATGATCGATTCCAATCAATTAGTCGCCGCGGCCCCCAAAATCCCACTCATCGTAATAGATCCCCCCGTCAGCGTAGATTCTCTTCACGTTCTCCGCGCTCAATGACGCGAAGCTGCTGGGTCAGCTGCAATGCAGAGCTCGTGAACCTGAGAATGAAGAAAACAAGAAAGAATCCCGAAACACTCGCAAGTCCTCCAGTCACTCACATGACTTATGTGGACATTTGTGATGAGGAAGCCAAAGAATCACATTCTTCCCGGAGAGAACACTTTGGCTGACCCGACAGCGGCACTATGTTCCCATGGACCCGCTTCCTGGTCAGCCCATCCCTTAAAGATACCGATGGGCATTGCGCTTTACTCGAGTGGAGGATTGATACGGAGTCATTACATCTCCCATTTAAGATGTTTTTTCTTTTCTCTGGTGCATTTTGACTGAACCGCAGCCAGCTGGCACGGAAGACGGACTTATTTAGTGGTATGGAGCTAGATGGGAACATCATGCCGGTTTATTTATGCGTTGATAGTATGGATTTGATTGGTGCACGTGTGAGGAAGGGCTTTTCATAAATCCATTGGGAGAATTCAAGTTGGAGCGAGAGTGGGTGACCTTTACAATACTCTGGATTATTCTGATAAAGGAAATGAACACAGAATTGAACACAAGCTCGTGGTTATTAAGACCGGGTAGTCGGCCCAGTGGCGCTCTGTACCTTCGCCAGCTCTGCTGCCTCTATTATACGTGAAGTCTGCACGGTGTCCATAGTAACAGGCCCTTACTTTACATCATGTATCAGTTAAGAGCTAAGCGACAAATCTAATCACCATCCGACTGAAAGATGGAAAGGGAGAAAAAAGGAAGAGGGAGAAAAAAGAACGAAAGAAAGCCAATGAGGACAAATACAGTCGGAGAGACACACAGAAACAGAGAAGTGCTGCTTTCAAAGTGGATTTATGGCATCGTAAAACATAATACCTTGTCCAGACATTTAATTACAACTTGTGTGTCGTTTTGTGAATGTTTTTCACCTTGTTGTCAGAACAGTGGCGACACTGATGGATGACTTAAAGCCACTTGGACGCCTCAGTTTAAGTTCTATTCATTATGACTTTGAGTTATTTGGTTTATGCAATTGATTTACACATGTTTGTTTAAGCAGCCGAGAGCAGAATATTGATATGCAACAGTTCCTGAGGGTTTCTTGGGGCATTTTGCAGATGATGTGGTGGTCCCACTGGTTTCGGGACCAGTTCCTGTGTTCCCTGGTACTCTGCTCTAAAGGGCCGGATTGCTTCCCTGTGGTTGGGAGTAAGTCAGATCAGTGTATTGAAATGACTAAGAATTCTGAAGGATACAGTGTTCATAATTACCATAATGCTTTACTAAAATATCTGTCAGCGTTCATTGGCGTAGGAAGCATTGAAAATGTGGGCGGGACAATCTCACAGGGGCCTGGGGTCCTCCCTGTCATTTGTTGTGTTTTGGCTGCTGTTTGATTACTAAACGGGGTTCCCACGCGTCCCGGAAAACCCGGGAAATGGTAGTCCAATTTTCCAGTCGTGAAAAACACTTGAACAATGAGAGAAAACGTGAAATATTTAGGAACATCTTGTGTTTCCCTGGATATGTTTAGCTGAGAAATAACTACTTGGCTATAGAGCAGAGCTCCCCCAAAACAGATAGCATTTCCATCTGAAAGGGCGGAGTTGTGTGCAAGAGTATTTTGAATATGTTGTTATGTTGGGAACTGAATGATATCATATATTTATCAAAAGGCAAATGGAACAGAGACTTCTTCCCCAGAAAAAGCGTTGGCCAACACGGCTGTAGCAACCCAAACCCCAGCAGCTGCATCTCCCTGTAGCGGCTGTCTGCTGTCCTCCCGGCTGGAGCCTCTTGCTGGCCCCCAACTCGCCGCCCCGCTCCTTCTCTCTAACCAGTCTAACGTCAGCATGAAAACATGGTGCAATTAGCGAGTTAACGTTAGGTAGCTAACTAACTACCAGCTGCTAAAGGAGTCAAATTTAGGCAGAAAAGGAAACGACGCTGTGAGGAGAGGCGAGTTGGGGGCTCTTATAGGACGACGTCAATGTTCCTCCCTCGTCCCAAACGATCTCATAAGCTGCCCTGTGAGATAAGGCCTGATAAGACATCGTTTTCAGTGATGAAATGCAGCATTTTTATACATTTTATCTATAAAAAAAAATCAAATTAGCACCAGCTGATGTGTTTTGTCACAGTACAGTTATCCCACTAGTTTACAGCTTAGAAAACCCCACTGAGATGTGCAGTGCCTCTCTTTAAAAAAAAAAAATAAACAGCGCACAACACGGACTACGCTCGCACGTCTCAAAAGGAGACCCTGAATGAATGATTAAACAGTGTTGTCTCTTTGTCGTGACTTGACAGCAGCCCAAGTACACGTTGTACTTGTAATCCATCCTCTAAATATTTGATGTTTTACAATGTTGTTTGGATCGCGTCTCTCCCCCCCCCCCCCCTTTTCAGAAACAACACGCACATGCAGGAATATTGCCCTGCTTAGGAATATTAGGCCGCTTTCCACTCATGAAACCTTCAGTGGGGCTGCCAGCGAGGAGCGGCGGCGCTCTCGACGGTTCCACTCTGCCATCGTTTATTGTCCTGTTTATAGAACTTTTTCTCATCCTTCCTCACTCCGACGACGTCCCCAGCGCTCGCCGTCATACCTGCCTGTGAATGCCGCTTTTGAACAGTCAACAACAACAACATACATCCAGGTGGAGATTTGGAGTGCTTCCATTAACTGGATGCGCTCCACAAAAGAGCCCGTGGCATGTGATGTCATCCCCTTTTTTTGACTGAGTCAGTTCTTTCGCAAACTTCCGCTCGAGGGACGATGCTCTTGAAGCTATTAAAACCTTGTGTTCCTTCCTCTTGTCAGTGGGTTTTTCACCGTGTTTGTTTGAGCGCTTGTCATGCTTTACCGACTTTACCTCCGAGGCGAGAACGTCTCTGTTCGGGAGAAGATTTGGTTGTTGTATAGGCCCCCCCCCTTTTCAAACACGAAGGAAGATGCATTATTCATTATTGTTTTAACAACCTGGATTTCCAAAACAGATTAATACAGCTTCTTTTTTATTTATTTATTTTTTGACAAATGTTCCGAACACCACAAAGTGGGAAAGACGTTGGCCTCATCGTGTTTGGGTCTCTCACAAATGCCGATAGTAAACAGAAAGACCTTGCCCTTTGCCACTGAGCGTGTGTGTGCGCGTGTGTGTGCGCGTGTGTGCGCGTGTGTGCGCGTGTGTGTGTGTGCGTGTGTGTGTGCGTGTGCGTGCGTGTTCCAGGGGAGATTTTAACCTGAGTGTTGTAATGTCTCCACTGTGGTCCCCTCTCTGCGGTGCAGCCATCTGTTCAGGAGCCTGATCCAGCTAGAGACACGCTTCCTTCGTCATCCTCTCTTTTCTTTCTACAGTCTCTTCTCTTCTCCATATTTGTCTTTTTGTTTAATTTCTTTTTGTCTATTTTGCCCTCAGTCCGATTCCTCCTTTTTCCTTTGTCACGTTTTCTCTATTTGTCACAGTTGAAAACATGAATGATGTGGGGAGAAACACACTCACACATGGAAAGACACACCTTTTCTCCCCGGCACACACACACACACACACACGGACACACACACACACACACACACAGACGGACAGACAGACAGGGACCAAATTATCCCTGTTGCGTGGAGCATGAAATTAGCAAGTAGCTCAGTGTGGCAGCATTAGCATGGCTGTTAAAAGGATACCGTGACATTTTTCAGGTTCTGAAATATGGTCCTTTTCCATATGGACGGTTGTATTTAACAGACAGGGAGCTGTTCAGTGCTGAAAGTGGCCATGTTTTAAAGCATTGCGCAAGATGTGATTAAATGCCGGGAATGACTTAAGTATAAATAAATACATAAATAAATGCAGGAATAAATGCTTAAATAAATGTATAAATAAATACAGGAATAAATAAATAAATACAGGAATAAATGTATAGTCTCTGACTGGTTGGCCACCCCTGCCTTGGAGCATACCCTGCTTTATCAACTAATTAATATGTATTTTTATTTTTTTATATGTAATATATATATATATATATATATCTTTTTAAGAAGGCTGATTCTTGAATAACCGACCACAGATTTGATGCTTAAACAACTAACTTCTCGCCTGAAAACATCCTAAAAGTACATGTTGTGACTCAACAACAGTAGTATTCAGAGAACGTCAACTTTCAGTTGTGTGTTTCCTCATCAAGTACAGAGAAGAACGCGTATTGAGAAACAGCCGCTGGAGACATCTTAACGCTGATTGGCCAAGACTCATCAAAGATCTTCTATTATGAAGATCACGACCACTCCAATCTCAGAAACGCTGACTGGCCAGTTCACATATTTTGATTTCAAAACGGCGAATTTCGCCGTAAGGTGACAAGTTTGCAGGTCTGCAAAAAGGAGGACAAATACACGTCCGGCTTGATGCTGCGCCGGACGCCAGGCAGGGCATTGAAAATCCGGACTTCTGCTAACGGTTAGCTGAGCTAGCCAACTTCAACAACATGTGAAGGCAGAAGTAGTAGAGCACAACATAGCAGGAGCGATCACACTCCTGTGACCAATCATGCTTTAGACAGAGGTTCGGACCGCCAGAGCTCATTTGCATACAAGGACACAGAAATACAGAAATAAATAAATGAAGAAATACGTGTGGACACATAAATACAGGCATAAATAAATGAAGAAATACAGAAATGTAGAAATAGATTAATGATGTCCTGTCACAACGCTGACAATATAAATATAAGTTATACCTAAGTATAACTTATATTTATATATTCCTGTATTTATTTGTACATTTATTTAAGCATTTATTTATTTATTCCTGTATTTATTTATTGATTTATACATTTATTTAAGCATTTATTTATTTATTCCTGCATTTATTTATACATTTATTTAAGCATTTATTTATTTATTCCTGCATTTATTTATTTATACTTAAGTCATTTCCGGTCCTCCATAGTAATAGTGGGCAATTTACCGCAACAAGAGTCAAAAGATTAGCTGAGATTGAGATTAAGCGGCATGAATTAAATACACACAATGGTCCTTGTGTGTTGCTTTAAATCCATTTCAGGCTACTTTAAACTTCTACTCGACTACATTTCATAGTCAAACATTATACGTATGCTCCAGCTTCTCGAAATGATCATATGTGGTTTGAACCGCAGTTAATTTTTTTTATTTTAGGCTGTTATCCGGACAAAATTAGCAGTTTGATCACAGAAATGTGGAATTTGTTACGGCTACTTTTCACCATTTTACTGAGCGAATGAAGGATTCGCAAAATGATTCGACCAACAGATCATTCGACATTGAGGGTTATCAGGATTTGCAGCTTTTTTAACATGTGATGAGGTGACTGAAAAATATGGTCAGTTTAGGAATAAACTTTTTTTTGAGAAATTATTGTAAATAAAACCATATATTGATTTATTATGCCCTTGATATTTATTTTCATTGCCTCACTCATGTAATTTTTGTTGTTGAAATATCTTAATTTTTGGGATTTTCTTACCAAATGTTGAGATATGCGATTAAGTGGATTAATTAATCAGCATATCATTTATTTATTTTATCAAATTTAAACTATTAGCTCCACCTGACCACCAGCAACATGCCACTCAAACATAAATTCAGAGTGAATACACTGCTAACAATCAAGAAATGTCATATATGATAATGTATTAGTCACATGGGCCATTACCTGCAGATCGAGCACTTCAACTTGTGGTACTTAAAGTAAATGTGTACTTTTACTGAAGGAAAGGCTGTGAATATTTCTACTTCTCACCCAGTATATGTTCTCATCCAGCCTCAGTCTAAAGTTTTTGTTTCCATTTTGGTTTGCCTCATCTTGACGATGGGCTCAATTCTCTTTGTTTTACCATATTTTTGGATGCTCCATTTTCAGCGCTGCATTACTTTCTCTTTCATATTTTAATGTCACAATGCAAGTCAAAAGCAAAGGAAGGAATTGAATTAGATTAAATGCTTTCTCTGTAGGATATCGATACAAGTCCCTGCAAAGCTGTTTGAGTTCATACATCTCTACCTTACCAGAGATTTCCTTGTAACCTGAAGGCATCTTTTCCCCCTCGCTGTTCCTACATAAAGCTCGTCACATATTTGAGTATCGTATGCATATGCAATCCGCTTACACATTAACAAACAAACAAACAAACACATCACATTGTTGCGTGGCCTAAAATATTCTTCAGACAGATCCACAGAGATGAATGATGGCAAAGAAAGAGCTGTTTTCTCAGGGAAATGAATGCCCCCATTGAGCTTGAATTTCTTTCTTTTTTTAAAACTCCAGTAAAACCAAGAGAAATAACCTTTCTAAATGCCGCTCTTAAGACATTCCTATCTTTATCAGACAACATGAGGGTTGCATGCACTCTTGAATATGAATACAAGACCTGTCTGCCACCGGAACAAGAGGGAGATTGTCTGAGCATCCCGGAGGGAAGCGGCCCTCCTCACTTGTCCTGCCTCTGCGTCGCCGATCTGTAGTCGGGGTCGGCCTCGCGGTCACGGTCAACAATGAGACAGGCCTCTGCAGACCGGACCCCAATCACACACACACACACACACACACACACACACACACACACACACACACACACACACACACACACACACACACACACACACACACACACACCCCTACCTTACTGTTCCCCCCTGTCACACTGCTGCTGACACGAGCATCAATATTTCTCCCTGTTTCTCTCTCATCGACTGACTCCGACACCGTCTCCGCATGAAGCGCACAATACAAGTTCCACAAAGGCAGCATTTATCGCAGCGTAAATGTACTGGGTTGCGTCGCAATGCCTCTAATTTTCTCATCGGGTGTGTTCCCTTCACACACATTATCTTCATTTTCTTCGACGCACTTCATGTTCTCGACATAGTGCTTTTCTTTCAAACGCAACATCGACATAGTGAGGTTGGATGGGATCTGAAATGGACCAAATTAATGGGAATTCTGATATTATTTCATGTTTTTTTTTTTTTTATCACCCCCTTTGATTAACCTTAGTGCTTGGCAATTTAAAATGTCGCCTTGAGCAAGTCACGAAATGGGAGAGAGAAGCACAGACACGGACAGAAACTATGCTCAAGTTCAATTTGAATATATTTAGATGCCATTCCTCTGGCATTTACTCCCTCTTGCTTTTTAAATGGATCTCATCAAGCCCGAACGCCTGTCATCCTTGCGTTTGTTTTTCTCTGAGATCTTTCACTGTAATTTACATTTCACTGTGCCCCTCCTTTGCCTTCAGTGAGTGTTTTTAAATGTACGCTGCAGTCAGCCTCCCACAGCGCGCGCACACTCAGAGAGCAGTCGCACACGGGGGTACTTGTACCGCTTGTCGTAGTTAATGTCAGCCGTCGCCAATCGCTACCATCGCCTTTGTTCGTCTAAAACAAGGAAGAAGGAGCTTTTAAAATTACCTCTGGCGTGCCAGGGCTTCATCGCATCCTATCAGTTCAAATCTGCTCGTTCATCATCTTGCATCACTCCCCCAGCAACGCCACCTTTTCACCTTGTCTGCAGTCGGCCCGTCAGGGTATCGAGTTAGTCCCGCGTCAGGCGGCTTTGTTTTGGAGCGATGAGACTCGTCAGAGAGCCAGCGCAGCAGTTTCAAGACACCGTGACATTGCAACGCTCGCTCTCGTTCCCTTTTCCTCCTCCGTGCACCTTTAGCCTCCTATCCTCTCCGTGCTCTCGTGCACTCCCTCTTACCTCTCTCCCCATCGACTCCTCTCCCCTTACCCCCCCCTCCCCTGCCTTCTCCCTACTTTGATCAGCAGCACTTGTCAGTCAGAGTCTTGCGTGTCTCAGCCAATATGGCTGCCCTGACACAAAGGGGCATAACAATGGGGGAGGAGGAGAGAGGGAGAGCCGAGTTTGACGGAGTTACCTCGACTCCTATGACAAACTTTACTTTGCAGATCATAATGAGGCGAACGCCTTCAGCTGATGCAGCAGCAGTGGATGGGTGAGGCAGGAGGGAGGCAGGGAGAGGGAGAGGGAGGCGTGGTTCGTTAAGAAGTTTGGCTGCCACTAACAGTAATCGCTATCATCATCTCTGGTGTCATGCATAACATGCAAGGCACGAGCGTGGTATCAAGTTTGGAACTTATGGAAAGTCCATAAATTGGACTTTCCATGTTCCGTAATTAGTTGATAAGTTCTCAGAGCCGGCCATGATGTGGCTTGGTTTGTTCTTGCAGCCCAAAACGATTTAAAACGATTTAAAAAAACTGAGAAAATGTACACAATTGAAAAGTTGAAACCAGCAAATGTTTTCCTTTTTTTTTTTTTTTTTTTTTGCTTGTTGAATGAATCTATGATCAAAATGTTCGGTTAGCCAACCCCATTGGTTCAGCTCTAATAAAGCTTAAAGCTTCATTTCTGATCAATGCATCGGCTGTTTTCATGTAGTACAGACCAGCTTTTCTAAGATGCTTTGCTTTTAAAGCAACTTTGCAATAAAGGAGCGTTACCATGGTGATGTGCACTTTGACTACAGATGCAGCGGCCCTCACACAATGTGCACTTAAAAAGCTCACACACATACCACTGATTACATTCTACAAGAAACAAGATATCCTTTTGTTCTTTCAGCACTTTCTTCTTTTCTGCTGCCAGAAGAGGCTTGTTGAGATAAACCTGTATTGACATTATGATTGACATATGATTACTTTGTGTTAATAATCCAACACCTATTAAATAATTTTTCATTCAGAGTCTCGCTCCTCGCTATATTGTATTTTGATTGGAATTCATTTGTCAAAAAATTGACAAACACACACTAAACAAAGTGGAAACGAACTGATGACATTATTAACTTTTATCGTAGGTCGTGATAATATCGTTTTTGTGAATTATTTTGGCCCCAATCTCCCGGTGTGAATCCGCCCTTTGCCAGAAACACGTTTAAGTCAGCAACATGTCATTTGTAAAGCCGCCATTCCTGCCGCAGCCAATGGAGGCGAGCCATTTCAAATTAATGGTGGAGCGCCTTTGGAAATGGGTGGCGACAAATCAAAACATCAAGATAACTTGTCGGCAGAAGTTAGCTCTTGATAAAGACGGATCACTTTGCAAGTCGTGGAATATTCCTCACAGTCATATAAATTAGAAAGAGAGGGAGGAGGAGGAGGGTGACAGGCAGACATTTGGAGAATGAGACTGAAGGAGGCGAGAGATTGTGAGAGCCGAGGATAGATGGAGAGGTGATTGAAAAGGAGGGAGAGCAGGCAGACAGACCGAGAGAGTTTCTCAGTCCCTCAGAGTTCATCGGTGCCTTCAACCGTGAACTCACACAGAAACCCGCAGAAGAAAGGAAATTAAAAGTGCACAAAGCAGGTATTTTTTTTGGGGCGGGCGCTGATAAAACATTGCGTCGCCGTATGGCGCTCGTGTACTAACTCATCTGTTTGTGCGTGGGAGTGTTTGCTTGTTTCTGCTGTTTGGATTGTAGATGCAAGGTTAGACCAACAAGCCAATCACCTGCCAGTTTACAACTCTCATCACGCTTCGCTTCACTGTTCACAAACACCCCTATTTCTCTCTCTCTCTCTCTCTCTCTCTCTCTCTCTCTCTCTCTCTCTCTCTCTCTCTCTCTCTCTCTCTGCCACTCTCTTATTTCTATTACTCACTTTCTCTATCCAACACGAACACACACAGACACTCTCAGTTGGGAAATTCTGAAAATTGGTTTAACTAAGTGGGTGAAGGAAGAGGAAACCCAAACAGGAGACGTACACAAAGACGTAGGGAGGATCAATCCGTCTAGAAGGACCAAAAAAACAAGAACGGCAACATAACACAGTGTTGTGTTGCCGTACATACAGCTAGTATACGGTGTGTATATATCTATATAAAATGTTTTCCTCCCCAGACTATTTCTGCGCGCCGTCGCTTGTTTAAATCGGTCTATCCACTATCATTTCTTGCCTCGTTCCTGTAGGGAAATTCAATTATCACAGCAGAAAGGCAGTTCCTGTTAATTCCTGCAGAGTTATGCCTCGCCGTTCTACACAAATGAGTCTGGTGGTTAAAGAGCAGCGCTCGGTTACTCAAGAGAAAGTGGAAATGAGTTAATGCTACAACCCCTCCGTCTAATTGCAGGCCTGTAAATTAGATGTGAAATGTGATAAACACGGCAGAGTTATCGGAACATGTGTGCCGCCTCGGGCTCTTATGCATAAGCTCACCTGTGCCAAAGAGTCTGCAGAGCGTAATATTGAATTAAAGAGGGTCAGTTTCCTAAAACTGTAAATGATGCCTGGGCTGTAAAACGTGGGAGTGCATTAACTCGGCATTGCTTCTTTACCACTAAATACTATTGAAGTAGACACATCAGAGAGCACGCATGAATACATTTGCGATTTCATGCTATTTGCTAAGAGTGCGATTGTGATTTGCGTTGCTTCTTCCACTCTAGTGAGATCTGTGAGTTGGTAAACGCACGTACAGCAGCGGCACCGATTCATCAGTGCAATTCCACATTTTAATTCCATGAATTTTTAACCTCAAATAATGCACAGCATTAAAACTAAACTAAACCCCCGGACGAGCGTGCCAGAATGCATTGAGAAAAGCTCACACATTTTAAAATGCTCTTTTGATATTCTATCCCACCTTTTAAAGGGGCATACATTCCCTATTCACTTACATTTAAAGGCCCTGGTAATTATCCTGCCTCTGATAGGGCTCTGGAGGAAGAAGAAAAAATGAATAGAACAAGGAACATCTAATCCTTTGTCTCTCGCGCTCTTTAATTCCCCCGCTCATTCCCGAGTCATAAAACAAAAATGAGCCGCCAAACATAACGAGGGCCTGAAATAAGAAGATGTGCAAAGAAGAATGGATTTGTATCTTTCTTTGTCTCCGAATGTAAATTTTCGGGATTGTTACAGATAAATGTTTTATATCCTTCTTTTTAAAACATTTGTAATCTCTCTTCTCCTTCTTTTGGTGTATATATGGCAGACGAAAGTATATCATGTAAAAAATGCTTCCCAATCTTAAAATGAAATGTGATGAAAGGCGAGAGCTATCTGAGGTACCCAGAGTGTCTGTTTTAGCATTGTAACTTAGCTGTGTGTGTGTGTGAGACATTTTAAACCTGTTGTAAATCAACATATTAATACCTCTCTCTCTCTCTCTCTCTCTCTCTCTCTCTCTCTCTCTCTCTCTCTCTCCAGGCTGAACCAGAGGGCTTCTCCCATTTCCACCTCTACGTGTGCGCCGCCTTCCTGGTGAGGTGGAGGAAAGAGATTCTCGAGGAGAGGGATTTCCAGGTAATGTGCACACAAACGACACAGGGGGCGGCGTTAAGCTTCGTGCTCCCACTTAGCACCGAGGCACGCGGACTGTCGTGCGCACGTATACATTAATGCATACGTGTTTTCATACCCAGCTGGTGGTTGCTGATGGTGATGTATCGTACGTAGCTTCGTATCGATGCAAATGAGTTTTCGGTTGCGTGCAAAAAAGTAATAATAATCTAAATCCAGACCGTGGAGCTGTTCGTGGCCTACATCCCTCTCCATTACCTCCCTGGTCATTAACTGGGAGGTTCAAAAGTCATTGTGAGTGCATTAGTAGATGACAGTAGACAGCTGCCAGAAGGTGACTTTGGTTGCCAGCTCACTGGGGGACCTGGCTCCTTAACAGTAGCAACACAGTCTAATATGATCACATACAAACCATCAGCTCTGCTCTTTGGCTGCTCTCTTGTTTTGCCTCTTCAGTGTATTTTTTCCGTCCGCTGTCCCACGTTTTTGCCACTCCTTCTTCCTCTTCTTGTTGCGCATCGTTTCTTCATCGTTGGGTTATATGATTGCACGGCACTTGTTCTTTCCTCTCCTTTTCCCGAGTCTTGCCACGTCTCCTTTCTTGCCATTACTCACCGCTAGAAGCGTTTCAAACAGGCGCGATGGAAGAAGAAAAGAGTGAAGAGGAGATACCAGAAATCTGTTATCAGTGTAAAACAACTACTGATTTCAGTCAACTGAGTCCAGTAAGTCCATACAGACCATCTTCTCCCTCTCACATTCTCACTGTGAGAAACTGTGCTATTTTCTTTTTTTTTATGTTTTCTTGAGATAGTACTAGATATGTGAACTCAGTGAGGATGTATTTACTGTCAGAGGAGTATATTTGGAGTATATTTAATGCTTCATAAAGAAAAACGCTGAGGGGAAAAAACCATCTTCTGGTAAAGTGACTTCACCCGGCGCTGACACTTGTTAACAAAGCTATTTTTTTTTTGACAAATGTGAAAATAACAATTTCCCACTGTGAGAGAATTGCCATGAATGACACCTTGGATCATAGCAGCATCCCTTGTGACAACTGCCATCATGATGGTTTTTATTTATTAGAATCACAGCATTGTGACATTATTTAGTTACTCGAATGAGAAACGGCTCTCGGCGCTTCCGATGTCAAGCACATCTGGTTTCCCCTGTCGCTCCCCTCAGGTGGTTGAAGAAAAGAGGGATAAAACCAATACAATTACAGCTTATACAAAGGGCCGACTCCGTCTTTTCTGTCACCCCCACCATGTAATACATCAGAAGGCGTCTTCAAAGACGATAGCAGTCAGAGGGCTGCACTTCTGAAGAACCTGTGTTTTAGACGGAGGCCAGTTGATTAAAGCGGATTCACCCACTGAGTGAGACACAGGAGGCTGTCGGAGTTTGAAGATGATTCATCAACTGACTCATCTGTTCTTACTTTCATGCTCGTCTTACCCTCTCTCTCGCCTTTTTCTCAGTCGAGTTCAAATATGATTGCTACTTTTTGTTGGATCCCATTTCAGATTGAATTTAAGATGGTTATAGTTTTTTTTTAATGGATTTCTGCTGCGCTTTTTGAGCTCCGTACACAGAAGGGCCTCGATAACCTTTCTGTGGTTACAGTGCGTCCGCTCTTGCGAGAAAGTGGTAAAAAAAAGAAAGGAATAATAATAATTATGGAAATGTTCACAATTTGACCACGACTTGGCAGGCAAACTGAGATTAGACGATGAGCCTGTGGGGGAGTCATCTATGGCAGAGCTGAGAAGCATTATGAATTCAGGAAGCTCCTAAACACCACCCGCTTGAAGATACATAGGTCAGATTCATTTTCATCACAAGTATGATAGAGGCTTGTGACTAAACATGACTGAAAATACATGCACATTATAGTTTCCTCCTCTCTGCGTGTTAGTCATGCTAGCAGTAGGACTATCTGCTTGTTAGTCATGCTAGCAGTAGGACGCTCTGCTTGTTAGTCATGCTAGCAGTAGGACTCTCTGCGTGTTAGTCATGCTAGCAGTAGGACTATCTGCTTGTTAGTCATGCTAGCAGTAGGACTCCCTGCTTGTTAGTCATGCTAGCAGTAGGACTCCCTGCTTGTTAGTCATGCTAGCAGTAGGACGCTCTGCTTGTTAGTCATGCTAGCAGTAGGACTGTCTGCTTGTTAGTCATGCTAGCAGTAGGACTGTCTGCTTGTTAGTCATGCTAGCAGTAGGACGGTCTGCTTGTTAGTCATGCTAGCAGTAGGACGGTCTGCTTGTTAGTCATGCTAGCAGTAGGACTCTCTGCGTAGCGATGTCAGTCCACCACTTTGGTCCAGAATGAAATATGTCAACAACTACTGGTTAGATTGCCATGGCATTTTGTGCATGCGTTCATGGTCACAAGAAGATTGATCCCAATCTGTTTGATACAGTCGTACAGATATCCACTGTCCTACATTTTCATCTAGTGCAGCAGGTCAAAGTTTTCCCTCATTCAATGAAATATCCCAACATATACTTGATACATTGGCATGTTTTGTTCAGACATTCGTGGTCCCCAGATGATGAATTCTAATGAATTTGCAAAAACCATCGGCCGCATGGGACTTTGTGTTTCGTGCTAATTAGCAAAACTAACATGGCGACCTTTACATAATACAAGTATAAGTTAACACTGCCACTGTGTGCATGTTAGCATGCTGGTGTTAGCATTTAGTTCAAAGCCTCAAAGAGGCTGCAGATTTTAGTCTGGTTTTAAAAACGTGTCTCCGCTGTTGGACAAAGTTCAAGTGTTTGAAAACTAAGTCCACAGCGGCTCACTCGGGCGTGCACCTCACTATCAGTCCAAACTTTTCTGCAGTATTAATACAGGACTCCAGACTCCTGAATGATGGAACATGTCATGCAGTAGGAATAGTATGTAGTCCTCACTGGATGTGGAAATACTCATCCCACTGGTGTTCCAACGGCTCTGTAGATGCAGTAGAGGCTTCAACTGCAAGGAGAACTAGGCCTTTATTTGAAACAGAAACTAATGTTTTATTCCCCTCTATATTTCTTTCATCACATTTATAAATAATTTCAGGGTAGTGGACATTCCCAAAAACATGAACTCAATCAGTACAACAACCGCAATACACGTTTCTCTTGTCACTCTCAGGAGTCTCTTTAAAGTCCCCTCTAAGATCCTTTCACTAATACACACACACACACACACACACACACACACACACACACACACACACACACACACACACACACACACACACACACACACACACACACAGTACACATACATACTCAGAAACTGACACAGCCAAACGTCCTCATGGTGTCCAGTATACAATGAGCTCTCATTGCCTATTTGTTGTCTGTACTTAATGTTACACAGATTTCCTGTGTGTGTGTGTGTGTGTGTGTGTGTGTGTGTGTGTGTGTGTGTGTGTGTGTGTGTGTGTGTGTGCGTGCGCGTGTGTGCGCGTGTGTGTGCGCGTGCACATGCACATCTGCGTGCGTGTTGACTGGCTCGGTTTTTCTATGTCCCAGACTGGATTCAAATCCTAAATATTCAGATAAAAAAAAAAGAAGAGAAATCAGACTAAATGTTAGTATCTATTTTCAATGACAAAAAACAAGTCACTTAATAAAGTGAATGATGGTTTTGTAGGGGTACTGAATTTAAGAACAAAATTATTCATTTTCACAAATTGATCAGTCCAATATAATAAATTATACTAAGAACTTTTCTTGAAACAGATTAGTGTCAGTGAGGAAAGAGAAAAAGCACAGCTTATTTCTCTTGTCGGCTTTAATTTCAAGAGATTTCTGCCTGGGATCCACTGAGCCTCAGAGTTCAAACGTGGGTCTGCCAGGTTCTTAAGGGCCTGTTGAACAGCTCTTTATTTCTCCTCTGTCTTTCTCTGCATCTCTGTCAATCTATTTCTTTCTCTCTGTTATTAATTCCCAGCCTCTCTGTCTTTGCTGCTCTGTTTCATCTTTTGCTTTGTCTTACTGTTTCCCTTCATCTCTGTTTTACAATCTGTATTTCTTTCTTTCCCACACTTGGCACATATCATTGACATCATGATTAGAGGGTTTCTGGGGATGGCAATGTGTGTCAGTCGGTTGGGCCACCTCTTCGGTCCAGTCTAATGTCTGAAATATTAACTTGGATGGATTGCCATGAAATGATGTTTAGACATTTATGGTCCCCAGAAGACCAAGCATACCGACGTTGGTGATCCTCTGTGTTTTCTTCTTCCGCCACCATGAGGTTTTCAGCCGTGGTTTTCACTGAAAAGTCTAAACAAATATATAAATGGATACCCTTGACATTTTGTCTTGACATTCGTGGTCCCCAGAGGTTGAAGCCAACTGACCTCTGTATTTCCTTGAGTTTTATTCTACCTGCACCAGCAAGTCAAAGTTTCCTTTACCTGGAGAAATATCTCAACATGTCATAGATGGCTTGCCACAATAATTTGTTAATGTATTTATGATCCCCAGAGGATGAATCATACTGACATGTCCTCTAGTGCGACCGTGAGGATGACAGGTTTTGTTTTATAGTGACGTATCTCGACAACTATTGGACAAATTGCTCTAAAATGTCTTACAAATAGTCATAGTCCCCAGAGGACGAGGCCTTCCGACTTTGGTAATCCCCTCAGTATTTCTTGCACCACCATGGGGTTTACATGTGTGTTTTTAGTGAAAGGTCTCGACAACTATTAAAATGATTGCCATGAACTTGTATAAATGTTCCGAAAGGAAACATGCTTATAAGACATCTTCAACTTTTAAAAGGTTGTGAGGGCACATGCAACAGTAAAGAGCCCTGAAACTGTCCGAAGGCAATACGATGTTGGCAGTCAAGATAACATTCCAACACACGCATTAATGATTTCCCAAAATCAGTCGTGCCTTTTCCGCCTACAACATGCATTCCCAGAACCAACATGCCCTTCCAGCTAAATAATAAAAGGCTTCCGACCTGTTCTCATCAATCTGCGATGAATTGCTAGACCAATTTCCCCAGGCCTGGAGGCTAACTAGATGTGTAGCAGCTAGTTAGCGCAGCACAACATTAATAACTTGTTGTTTTGTGTAATAGATGGAAATTACGGTTTTGATTGATTGGCGCTTTACTGAGTATGTTCGCTCTGCTGAAATGCATTCATTACTTCAGTCTTGGTTTGAAATCTAAATACTCTGTCATGGATTCGACCACTAGGTTGGAAAGCTACAGGTTAAAACTCTCAAATACAAATGTGGGAGTTGAAGAACAAGTTGTTCTTTCGAGGTCTTTTAGTTTGATACATATATAACCCTTTAAAGCCGCTCAACCGTTGCAGTGTAGTCACTCCCTCTACACAAGTGTGAGCTAATTGTCTTTCATTTAAAATATAGGAATCGGGGAGCATCAGTGTACGACAAACTGCCGGCGAGTTTCATGCTGGCGGTCCTGAGAGGGAACACGAATGATTAATTCACGTTAATGGTTTTGATTTAAAAAGCCATGCAGAAAGTAATTTCAAAAGGATAATTTGTGCATTGTTATCAGACATAGTAAGGAGAGTAAGTGTGAATCTCCTCTCCTGGTTGCGGGGATTGGATTGGTTAAGCTGCTAAATGTAAAGCAGGAGAAGTGCGGCACTCCCCAAGCAATCTGCCTTCCACCGTTCCACCTCAGCTAGCACACCACTGCTAACTGCAGGCCTGGGCTGCTGGGATAAGTTTTGGCGTCCACACACACGCACACACACACTTTCATTTATTTATGTCGCTCCTAGCCAGACGGTCATACACACGACAACATAAACATGCTCATACACAATTCTGTCTCACGCCGTACAATTCTATTCACACATTCACTTTGGAACACACAGTGCACAGCGTAATGGGCAGAGATATTATGCAGGTCTGCCGTTCTTTTAGCAGGGCCAGCACTGTCAGCACCATTTCCCATTAGTCCGTGCCACCTGCAGACACCAGCAGGACCGCTGCAGAGCTGCATTTAAATGACGATCAGAAACCTCCGCACTCTGGTGCGTAACCCTGCGTTTGTGGAGCTGTACCTCATTCTGGAAATTAGACAATTTCCAGAATGTTTGAAAACCGCCCCGAGGTTCAGATGCAGCAAATAACCTTGTTTTTCAGCGATATTTTGAAATGGAGTAATAAGACACAACCCGACAGCCCAAAAATCAGGGGGAGGAGGGTTCTTGTCAGGCTTTAGCACAAATGTCAACTTGTTATGCATGCCAGCTTGAAGGGATTCATTGCTCCGTTGGCAAATTTAGCCATTTTGTAATTTGTTTCCAAAGATGAGTTTGTTCAAGTCACAATTGCAATATTTCCTGGCTCTCGAGCAGGAACCTTTTGCTGCTCGTATAAACTACCCTTTTGCTTATATATCTGTTCAAATTATGCCTCTTCATTTTTCCCAAAGTATTCGGCTTACACACGTATGATTCAACTCGAGCTCATGTGCTTTGAATTCGGCAGTGATGTGCAGCAGAAGTGCTTCATCGCATTTGATGGAGAGTTTAAAGAAAACGGCAGATTCTATATCTATGCACACATATACTATAAGCTCTCTCTCTCTCTCTCTCTCTCTCTCTCTCTCTCTCTCTCTCTCTCTCTCTCTCTCTCTCTCTAATGTTGAATGTTTTTTGTATGCATCAGAGCACTTTAACATACATAATATAAGACTTTATAAGACCCATGTGCACTTGGTAATGTAAAACTATATAATATTTTCTAGCAGCAAAACATATATTTTATGTTTAACACACATCTCATGCCGGTCTGTTTTTGTATACCATGCATATTGCCAACTCCTGCACCGTAACAATTATTAAGATGAATACTTGCATGCTTAAGTCCTTGCACATAATAAAAGGTGATTAAAGAACCAGCTGGCTGCTAATTATATGCAAGACCTACCTCATTAATGTTTACTAAATGTAACGTGCCTAATGTATGAAGTTGATTTAGATGTAGCATGTTTTAAGGTTATGAGACTATAGTATTTATGTTTCAGCTCTCATTTGTGTCCATTCACAAACAAAAGCGAGCTCCCGTTTGTCAGCATGGATTTCCGTGGCCGTCAGTGGAACTTCTTGATCTCGGGCCATCTCCCGGTTTCCCTGAGATTTCATTAGTGAGCGTGGCTGAACAGTCCCCGTCGTGAGGTTTTCCCCCCACCGCGATCGTTAATGCGAGGCCGAGCGTTTATGTGAAAGCAAACCTATTAGTACGGTGTAAATGGGATCTGACTGTCGCTGCAGACGAGCAGGAGTGAGGAGAGAAAGCGAAGGGGTGGAAGAGTGAAGGAGGAAGGCCAAGATTTGTTTTCACTTTAATTAATGGTGTGTGAAAAACTGTGGACCTTTTGTAAATGTCAGCGTCTGTCCTCAGATCAGTTACGTGTGGAGAACGCCTTGGATTAGGCGGCCTCGGCAATAGAGGAAAGGAGGGCACTCCAGAGGAACTGGAGGGTTCTGGAAATGTCAGCACTATTTCAACACGGGGCACTCTGTTGAAGATGAATTCTTCTATTCGGTCTGGAATTCAATCTGGGAAATGTTTGTTTGCCATTTAGTTGATTTAAAGTACTTTTATTATTTTTCCTCCTGGAGTGATGGGACAGTGATTATGTTATCTGAAGCCTCAGTTAGTAACTGCAGCATCTGCATATTCAACGCACCCCAAATGACACAGGTTTGGAAAACTGGAAGCCTTATTAGAGAATAAAACAAAACTCCCAACACATTCACACAGAGACACAACAATAAGTGAATTGGGCCGCCGCTGTCTTTTGCCCATCTGTTTTCTGTTGGGAGAAGATGGTGTGCAATTAACTTATTTTCAACTTGAAATATGCTAATGTTATGCACATATAATAACTATGTGTGCTTCCCCTGCCACTGTTGCCACTGTACACTGATAAAAAGATGAAAAAGACATCAGAGTGTTTATTCGCACAAACCCCTTGTCCTAATAAAACCATTGTTGTGCTTGGCGACAAGACCTCTTTTAATGTTTATTTTGGGGAAAACTAAATTCAGTCTAATTATCAGAACAAAGTGTGTCGCTGTCAGGACGCCGGGACAAGTGCTTCAAAACTGGATCGGGACTAATCGGGACATCTGGTCTGGAGAAATCCTTTTTCTCTAATTTTAGTGAAATGCAGTGTACATGCAACATCGTATTTCTGTCGTTCTATGATGTGAATCATCCGATTGAATCTAGCCACCAATGCCTTGGTCAGTAACTGTATTATGTACGTATACGTCTTCAGGGAAATGACTTTCCATGAAGCTTGGCGGATCAGTTCTGGAGGGTTATATTCATTGTTTCCTCGCAGCTAATCAGAGTTTTATGTGCATGCATTGCAGCTTGATCCTTCCTCTGATTAATTCCACATTTCCCCCCATTTATCACGACAAGACCTCCTCATAACTTTCTCCCTCGAACTTGGCTGGTATCGAGGAGGCTATCAGGGGTTTGCAGCTTGTCTGATGGATGGCAGCGTACTCAATAGCGTGGAAAGTGAGACAAGGCCACCCCCTGGTAAACAACTTTTAATAATCGCCATGCAGATTGAGTGCCGCGCCGATGTGGCACATGAATCTATTCGTGCCAAAACAATAGGAGGAGAGGGGCGGGGACATAATATTTTGGAAGTTAATTACGTAGCCCTGCCTTTTATATTCTGTGACATCCCTCTTTCATTGCTCTCCTTCCAACTACACACTCTCCATCACTAAGTAAAGTTCACCGTGAAGCTAACTCGCGTGGGCACGAGCGCTGAATCATTGCGCCGCACGGTTTCGATGACCAAAGCGGCGTCGGAAAAGGTCGGCAGCGATCAGTCACGGCCTGCCGTTGAGGTATAAGGGGGAAAAAGTGAGGGAGTGAGTGTTTGTGCTGAAGTACGGGCACGAGTTGTTTATTCGCAGCGCCGTGGAGACGCATCGTTCTGTTGATCAGTGCACGCAAGCCCAAGTTTTGCCGTTGCCAGGAGCCTCTGAGAAGCATTTATCAGCGGCGGATAATCGTGTGTGGGATGATTAGCTTTCAGTCTGAGTTTTCTCATCACCGACATCTTCGCCGGCTGAGGTTTATCCACAAAAGCGAGGAAAATAGAGATACGAAGAGTGTGCGTTTTCTAGCTTTTTTGGGGGGGAGGCCGAAAGATAACAGAATAACAGAAGATGTTCTGTCAGCCCATAAGCCAACTGCGTGCTCCCCTGCTCAACTCAGTTAAGACACAAAAATGCCAAATAAACAGCAATATCGACCCTTTTGTGAGGAATAAACAAACTGCAGCAGCAGGAGGGAGGAATAGATTTTTTTTTAAGAAAAAGAGGGGGGAAAAAGGAGATTTGAGAAATGGGCTGGGTCATGAACTGAGACATAAATATCGCATTTTTGATTGAAATGTGCAGTCAAAGCAAGAACTGAGGCGTTTCTGCTCCTGGCTGTTTGGGGGGGAAAAATCCTGGGATCATGAACTGTTGATTAGGGTGGCATTAAACTTTCTGAACTTGGCAGTGGGTGACGACTACTGTTGAGGCACTATTTGTCTTTTTGTAGAATCTAGCATAAAGTCCCAACGGCCCCATTGTGCGTTTGACAGCCAATTTTTTTGCGGCGCAGCAGTCTGTGTGATACTCGGCAGGCTTGCATCTTTTCTGAGGTAGTTTAGCGTGTTTTAAACGGTGTGAAAACGAGAGTGTTCGGGAGGTAACGGCGCAAGCAGAGAAGCCAAACGGTTAAATATCGACTTGCTCCTGAACTTTGAAGTCGGTGCGTGCCGAAGAGCGGAACCGCTCAAGCTGATTGAAATATCACCGTGAAGGCTTCAATACACGGAGGAAGGCACGGACAACTGTTTCAAACCTCATATTGCTTCTGGCTGCATTCTGTCCAGAGGTCGTGAACCTCTCATGAGCCGGCCTCGGCTGGTACAGAACGGGTGCCGGGCTCCGGCCCCGCTGACGGCGAGCGAAAACAAACAGTTATTTTTCTCACGGGAGAATTGCTATTTACTCTTTTTATTTTTTTTTATTTAATTAAGACCATTAAAATACATAATTCGATGGGGTGTCAGTAGGAGTTGGAGTATCAGAACAATCCGCTCATCTCTTAACGCCCACGCTGTTGGTTCCATGCTTTCAACCAATCTGTCATCCAATCTCATTCACACTCACACAGTTTTTCATGATCAAAGGTTGTACCACAGCCCACATGTCCCCTTCTCCCTCTTACAAAGACACAGGACTTAATAAATCTGTTTGTTTTGCACACTCGGGGGTCTGATGTTGAACTGCTGCTCAACTTGATGAAAATATACTAACAGATGTACTAAAACAGTGTCTGTTAGTGCGTAGGTCATCGTATTTCATTACTAATCGTGCGTTCTCCCATCAATCTATTAGTGGGGTTTAGATGGGTTTATGAAATGCTGCTGGAAACATGTACGTGAACTTAGGTCTTTTTGTTCATGCTGAAGATCCACACCCTTTCATTGCATATACAAAAGACTACATACATTGTATACCGTGTTACGTGCAAAGCTGTGAGCTGACTGACTCGCAGCCAAGAGGATGATTTCCGTATGAATGCTGGCGCTCCCACGGCCCGATAAGCCTTGAATGGAACGATGGCATCCGTCTGTACCGAGCGACGTGTTTTCTGCTGATTAAACTGTGGTAAAGTAATGCCATACGTAAAGGGAAATTAAGTGATAGACATCAATGTGTATCTTGTGTACTCTTGTGTTGTCATTAACTTTCTTTTTGTTTTAATGAAATAAGTATTTCATCAAATTGCAGAAGCTTTGGAACGACTGGCGGTAAACACATACGCTAGGGGTGATTGAATAACCGGTTCCGTTATCTGACGAGGGAAAACGCAACGGCATGTTAAATTAAACAGCTCTATAGAAATTATTGTTTTCTGCAGAGAGCAGGAGAGGACTAAAGTAAACTAACAGGCTGCCACTCGACATAGTAACCGGCGGCCGTGTGGCGGCAAAGCCAATGACGCAACTTCCTCTTATCTTCTGAGACGGTGGACATCTTAAATGACGGTATAACAACCACACCGGTTTACCTGCGGGAAGCCGTGTGTGGCAGCTGGC
Source organism: Myoxocephalus aenaeus (assembly GCA_038501785.1). Classification (NCBI taxonomy): domain Eukaryota; kingdom Metazoa; phylum Chordata; class Actinopteri; order Perciformes; family Cottidae; genus Myoxocephalus; species Myoxocephalus aenaeus. The sequence goes on from JBAMJR010000053.1 coordinate 3,497,544, forward strand.
AGTGATACTGTAACAAGCGCCACGCCGCGCGGCTCGAGGGGCGGCGGCGGCGGCGGCGGCCTGCCACCGGCGTATCAATCCGCCGAGCGTTTTCCCGGCCAACCTTTTCACAAGACAACTTGGCGTTGTCATCCTACGTCAGCGCCTGCCTCCGCACGCTACAGCGCCCCGCTCCCACATTAGCACCCACTGTTTGCCAGAGTGCCCATTTTGTGTAATTACACGAACTACAGCAAGCTAATGGCCATGACTGAGCCGTGCCTAGGCCCATTACACCTCAGGGAGCTGCAAAACACCATTACTGCCATCCAGCAGCGTTTGTGCACATAGGTGACGAGCAACCCTCAGATGTGCTGGTTGTAAGGAGGGTCGGTGGTGGAATAATACACATCAAAGGGAACGCACGTGGGCGGTTTCCATTTTTAGGCCCAAAAAGTATGTCTGTTGGTGAGCCAAACCTGTCATCTCGCCCCGAACCCCGTTCATTTCTCCAGGGCTTAGTTGACGCCGCAGGAATAACGCCAAAGCACCTCTCTGAACTTTGGTCAATCATCGTACCCACTTCACTTAGCACCATCTCATCCTGCCAGCCAATAGGCTATTTGGTTCACAAGGAGAGTGGGCTTTGATTGTGTGTTTTATCTACTTGTGTTTGTGTGTGAGAGGTCGTCAGAAGCTACCATTACAGCCGACGGCCTCAGCCAATAGTATCGGCCGTCAGCTCAGCTATGCCTCGGGTCATTGCGCACCTCCACTCCCACGCCGTGTTCCCACAGAGAGAGTCGGCAGCTCATTAACCGAGGTGTAAGATTTCGCCACTGAACTTGCAAATTGTGAAGTGAGGTGGGGGGGATGAGGATGGAATGTGTTAACTTGGCTCGCCACCGGTCAGATGCAGGTTAAAACAATAACCATACACACGGCAAGCGCATCGCCGACAGCTGTCTGTGTGTATTCATTACGTTATCCCGTTCACTTCTTTTAAAGAAAGAGCCTGAGCACTGACTCTATTGACAATCTGCTTTCCCCTCACTATCAATACCCATTAACCACTTTAAGCCTCGCCAAGCTTAGGAGATGGAGAGCTAATTGCCTTCCTTTTGTAGCCTACTGTATACAGTAATGGTGGATCAATGTGTTTGTTAGTACTGTGGGATAAATGGGTATTCACGCCTGAATAACCACAAGATCCCCCCCCCCCCCCCCCCCCCCACACACACACACACACCTAGAGTGCACATACACACACATTTCCGTCTCCTTTACCTTTAATCAACTGTATCATCTCTTTCACTGATTTTATTCCTAATACCCACACACACATACCCACACACACCTTTACTACCCACAAACACAGGCTAAGCATCCATCCAAGCTAATGCGTTGCACAGATCCCCCCTCACACTCACACAGATGCACACACTCATTCACGCAAACACTCGTGGCCTCTCAGCGTGGAGTGTTGCCACCTGTGTGCAGTGAGTGCAGCGTCTCCCCCGCCCCGACAGCGAGATGTATGCAATTAAACCGTATTAAAGTCATGAGCCCAACAGAAGTGATAGCCAGCAGATGGTTGCCACGCAGAAATACGCTCCTAACGAAGCTCCTCAGTCACCACGGGTGTGCACTTGTGTGGCGGGCGTTTGCATGAGCGCGTACGTTTGTTTGGGTGCGTTGCCCAGCGGCTGTTGCACTCGAAGCGGGACTTGATTAGACCCCCATGGTGGTTGGTCCTTCTTCTGCAGAAGAGAAATGATTACCTATTGTTGATTTACATAAATCAACAGAAAAGGATGGGAGGAAGGGAGGGACTTCCACCAAGATGACAGCGAGAGTTGAGAGGCATAACCCGGTTCTAAAACATGACATGACAGAAAAGATCTATTTATGCACTTCATATAGTTTTACCAAACATATTGACTTTTGGAAGGGAAAGGCATTTACAAACGCACGTGATTCTGAGCAGCCTTCCAGATCGCGGTAATGCCGACACGACGTTCCTCCCAAATGATTGGCCCGAAATGTGTCAATCCAATGTGTGTAAGATCTGCCATCAGAAGCCAATTAAGCTTATGTTTCCACTCACTGATATCGTATGGGAATGTGACTGTCCGGAGCACCATGAGTGTACGCAATGGTGACACACAACTTATCCATCTCTTTGCTGTGGAAGCTAAAATAGGACATTTTGTACATGAGGTCAGCTGTCCTTGTCTCTCTAGGTACAGGCCAACTCAAACGCGTCATGCTACGACTTTTTTGCCGCGTGATACAAACAGCACAATTCGCTTGTCATTTCCCATGACTAAACCCGTGTTTCCTATTCATTTTCTGGGGTCCGCCACAGTTTCTTAATGGGACAGGGCGGGGCTCCCAGTGCAGCTGTCATCACCGCTCATATTTACACAGCCACTGTGTTTATGATTAAATTGTTTCATCGAGGACAACGTTCTAGCCTGCAGTGCACCAGATTGATGCATTTTGAAAAAGATTGCCCTTTATACAGATGTCATGACACAAAGTAATGCACAATAAGAAGATATACCTTTTCTTTTTAAGTCATTCATCAGTACTTTGACTGAATTACTTTACTGTTGCCGTCTAAAATATACAAGCCAACACTTCCCCATCCCTTGTTTCAAAGGTTTGCTTTAAAACAACATCAACAGCATCCTAATTGCCTCGTTCGCCTGTTAAAGCTCCAAAGAATCCAAGCTTCAAAATGAATTTTTAAAAACGGAGGAAAACAAGACTCTTTTAGTGTAGCGATGCTCCTCAGCATATATCATATTCACTACAAGTCATGTGTATTTAGGATACCGTGTTGTTATTCCATAGGAAAGCTTTCTGGTTTTTTCTTTCCTTTCCGAAGGGGGGGGGGGGGGTTCAGTAGAGGAGGTACTGTCGTGGAAAAAGTAATTCTATGTCTCGGGAGGAGAGTTCAAAGGTGTCAATCAGATAGGACAAACAAACAGAGTTCCTCTGGACAAGACAAAATGCCTCTGCCAATTTATTAAATGAAATTAGTACCTGAGTTGGTGATTTTAGGCAAGTGTGACATTGCGGTTCTTATGTCTGCATCAGTCCAGGGGCGAAACACGAGTTGTGGGGCACCATCTGCTCCCGGTACTTGGATCATTGGGAGAGTGAAATTCAACCGTCTGGTGGGGTCTGCTGTTTGGGCTGTTTCTTCTGGCGGGTTAAAATACGCTTGTGGATTCAGTCCGTTAATCATTGACGGCAGACCTCCAAAGGCCTTTCTCCATGTGCTGGGAGATGTCCATGAGGCTGCAGCAGGAGTGGAGGTTGACTGTGGTTCATGTGGCGGTGGAGCGCATTTTGTTGGTCAGCGAAATCCATCTCTCTGCGCTGTTGGCGAGTCTCTGGTCCTGTCAACAGCAATGGACCAGGAGCGAGAGGCTGTGGTTGTTGCATCGCAGCGTTTCCTGGTATCTCTGCGGCTCGGTAGGGGGGTGGGACGCCGCACGTTTCCAGAAGAGGTCCATTTGACCCCGTAAGACTTGGGTACAAAGATGAAGAAGAAAAAGGGTTATGGGGACTCAGCCCTTCGTTCGGGTCAATTTTCTCTTTAGATTTAACATTTTTTGAAACTTGTACCAGTGTTAATTGCTTCTGCAATTGTTTTCTCTCTCTCAATTTCCCTTCTTTTTCCCATTGTTCAAGACAACATTTGTTTTTCTCCATTTTCTCTAAATTTTTTACTTTAACTGTTTTTCTATTTTTTCATTTTCTTTTCTTTTCCCTCTAAGTCCGTTCTCAGCTTTTCTATTTTAGCCAAGCTGAACGAACCCTCTACTGGAAAACCATATTTCCAATTTTTTAAGCATCCGATGCTTTGGTCTCCATATTTCCGCGTCATTATGTCCACCATTGCTCCCTGGGGGGAGGGTTTAACATTCTTTCCACCCATTATTTCAGGCGTGGCGAGTACTCCTTAATAATAAAATACACTCGTCAGTATATTTTCTAGCTTCTTTTCTTTGGAAAAGCTAAAAACCTTATCCGTATCTCACAGTTCAGAACCTTGCTGATACTGATTTTATACAGAGCCCATATCTAGATACTGATCTAGATACCGTGGTCAAGTTATTGGATTACGATCTTCAAAATAAAGGTATTTTAAAGTTTCAAAACGTAAAGTAGGTCAAGGTCAAAGGTCTCTACCGTCTCCTTTCTTCCTCTTTACCACTTCGCAATCTCAATACTTTCCACCCTTAAACCCCTGCATGGATTATGATGACACAGAAACCAAGAAGACCTTTATATTAATTACAATTGACAAAACTAACAGACACACTCCGTCTCCAGTCTCTGCTTGTTCTGTTATTTTACGTAATTCAAACTTTTATTTTCCCACTGGAAATAAAAATGTATGATTGAAATTCAAACCTCTCACCCGATATGAAGAAATTACTTCTTTGTCCAGATTGCTATGAAGCCCATCGGTCCTCCGTCGGCTGCTGGCCCCCGTCTCACTTTTATCTGTCGTGGAATCGGGGCGAAATCTTTCTTTTGATCTCGGAGTGCCCTCTCCAGCCGTCGTCGAGAGTTCCGATGAAAGCCTCACGCAATCCTGCCGACAACGCCAAAATTGTCGTGGAAAAAGTAATTCTACGTCTCGGGAGGAGAGTTCAAAGGTGTCAATCAGATAGGACAAACAAACAGAGTTCCTCTGGACAAGACAAAATGCCTCTGTCAATTTATTAAATGCTTGCAAGCAGGAATAAATCCCAACAGCCAAGAATCGTCAACGTCTGTCAGGGTTTCCACAAAATCATCAATTCGACAGTCAGTTATATACTTTTTGAAAACGATCATCCCTTCCTTCCCATCTCATCTCTCATTGGTTCTCACTAGCTCAAACACGTGTTATACATTAACTGTGCGTACTTTGACCTGATCGAAACTATACGACCAATCCCCTGTCCCCACATACATCAAACCATGCAGTTAGAAGAATGACTGTGCACTTCAGCGTTCTTATCAACTGGTCAGAATCAGAGCCTAACAACCCATGTTATCAGTCCCTCCATCTTTACTTATATGTTACTCATTAATCTGAACATACATCAGTATTTAACCCACATGTTTAACAGTGAATGATTCTTTAAAACAGACAGCATATGCATTTTTCCCATCACATTACTCGGTGTGTAGCCGCAGGCATCAGGACCCACCGGGGCGATGTACAGAGTACTTACATTCACATAAATACATAGCACACGTACCCATGGACCGCGTGTGATTGAACTAGTTATAGTATGAACACGTCTTCTTCTTTTGAGCCTGCTCCCTCTTTCCTCCAACTAAATGAACTAATTATTTGTATTCAGCTCAATGTGCCTGACAGATGTTCAGCGGGACTGTTTTCTTGAGCATCTGATTGTTGTCACGTGAGCAGACGTAACACGATCATAAATACGCAACACGTGTTGACACGCAGCCCTTTAACTGTGAGCAACATTGTTGCTTTTCCATTGTGTGTGAGAGAGAGAGAACGGGAGAGAGAGAGAGAACGGGAGAGAGCATGAGTGATGAAAAGGGGGGGTGCGCTGATAGTGATGCTCGATTGAATACAGATGAGAGAAAGGCGAGCTGAATTCTGATCAGGCCGCCTCCTCTCCTTCCTCCGCTCTTCATCCCTCACAGCGAGGAAAGACATAAATACTTGAGAGAAGTGCGTCTTTCTGAACCAAAAGGGGGGATGTTATAAGTCCAGCCCTTTCAAAGTCAAGGTCCAGGTGGGTGGGGGCATCTATTATAGCGTTTTTGAAAGTGCAGAATTAACAAGCAGCTGGATTTCGATGGTCGTGATAAGGAGCTGTAGAGTCTGATCATTCTGTTTCAAGTTTGGCCGCGTTAGTTCAAGCGGCGCTCGCTCATCGCCTGTTACTTGAAGAAAAAAATGTCGGCCAACAAAATCATCACGAGCTTCTCTTTGCTGAAGACAAAGAGCAACATTTCAACATTTAGTGTATGTCGAACCTGGGATCCACCTCCCGAAGGTTTTCAGAGATGAAACGCGGCTGCGGCCTAAATCTGTGAAATCTGGCCAGGATGGCAGATTTGAGCTTAATTAGTAGAGGGGGAAACTTTTACTTTTTCCACCCTCCCTCGGAAAATGCAAATGCTTTTTGTTGAGAAGTCATCAGGGTCGTCTCACCGGCTCATTAAAAACGTGCGAGGAAGGGAAAAAAAAACTAATGGAGCCAAACGCCATCAATTTAATACGTAGGAGGGGTAACATAATACGGGAAAAGAGGCCTCGCCGTTGTGAATATAAAGTTTTGTGCAGGTTGACTTTCGCAGCAGTTGTAGAAAGACAAGGTGGTATTGGGATTTACTCTGATACTGAGACACGGAGGTAAGGAGAGGATTTTTTTTTGCATCCAAATATGTCGACAAGTGTAACGGGGTCCGATCTCTCGACGCCAGAAGACCCGACGAGACTTCTTGTCCTTTTTCGTTGTGATTATCAACACCGTGATTGGTTGTCACGGCAATGATTTCAGCCATGAGGACGAAAGCTCCCGTTACACTGATACACACACACACACACACACACACACACACACACACACACACACACACACACACACACACACACACACACAGATTCAGTCTGTCTCCCTGCTAACCAGTCTCATTCCCCTTTGAGAGAGAGGTATTAGATGGTGAGATTAAACTGTGTGTGTGTGTGTGTGTTGCTGTTGCCTGTCTTCTCAGTAACAGAGTAATGTACAGAACAAGAATCTGGGGAAAGGCTTGAGCTCCACAGAATTGTACTTTCTTTCCGCCTCTTTATCTTCTTTCTCTCACACTTTGACTGAGTTCATAACATCGGTGTCACACTCAGACACACAGGAAGAGGCAGAAAGCAAGTGGAACTGTGCCGGTCTGCTGCTATACCTTTTTTTCCGACTATACCTTGAATAAAGAAAGTGTCACCGCAGTAGCACTTTAGTAGCACTTAAATGGCACTTACTTATAGCACTTTGTAGTTTGACTTTCTTGAAGAAATTGTACTTTCTTGATTCTTGTTCTGAGGTTGAATGCACTTATTGTAAGTTGCTTTGGATAAAAGCGTCAGCTAAATGAACTGTAATGTAATGCTGCACTGGCATTACCCCCGATGGGTGTACTTTGTGGGATCCCAAATGCACCTGCAGCTCGTAATAACGCTGCTAACATGGTTTTGGGCTTTCTAGTTTTCAAATAAAAGGATGTATGGGTCCTCATTCATATCGGGTTATTAGCATGCGATCTGGATGACATGTGATCACAGGCTTTTTAACCTGGTGTTAGTTGGAGGTCTCGTTGAATGCTGCATTCCTTTCTAACCGCTATTTAACAGTGTGTGTAAATCTGAAACAGAAAAACAAAGGAGAAATGTGGGGGGGGAGAGAGAGAGAGAGAGGGAGAGAGAGAGGGAGAGAGAGAGAGAGAGAGAGGGAGAGAGAGAGAGAGAGAGGGAGAGAGAGAGAGAGAGAGGGAGAGAGAGAGAGAGAGAGGGAGAGAGAGGGAGAGAGAGAGGGAGAGAGAGAGAGAGAGAGAGAGGGAGAGAGAGAGAGAGAGAGAGAGAGAGAGAGAGAGAGAGAGAGAGAGAGAACGAGAACAGTGTAGGGCCCATTTTCAAATGAAACTTGATTATTTTTTGGTCGTTTGATCATCAAACATAAGAAAATAGTGGAAAAATGGCCATTGCAATTCCGCAGAGCCCGAGGTGACATCTTCAACCGTCTGGTTTTGGCTGCACACAAAACAAAACCCAATGATATTAAATTTACAGTGAGATGAAAACAGAAAAGAGAAACTGTAACATTCGAGACGTCTTTGGCATTCCTGTTTAAAAAAAAAAAATGACTTACTCGATTATCAAAATAATAATTGCTCTAATTTAAATCGTTTTTTCTTTTCTTCCCACAGGGTCTGATGATCCTCCTGCAGAACCTTCCCACGATGCACTGGGGCAATGAGGAAGTGAGCGTACTGCTGGCTGAAGCCTACAGGTTGAAGTTTGCCTTCGCTGACGCGCCCAACCACTACAAGAGATGATGAGCGTGGCTCTCTGCAGCTGCTCCCCTCCTCCTGCCGCTCTTCCTCTTTCTCCTCCTCTTCCTCCTCGCCTGCCCCTGCAGTCGCCTACTGAACTACGAGGCCTCTCCCTACGGGAAAGGACCTCTCCTTTTTCTTAACCTCCCTTTCCCACGTTGCCCAACGGGCCTTTCAGCTACTAAGAGATTTGAGTCGAGCGTTGGCCGAGAGGACGCGCGGCGTAGCATTTTAACACGATGACGTGGAGCCTTTTTAAAAGTTATTTTTCTCTGATGTGCACTCCTTTCAGTCCGGGGCCAGAACCCTCTTCATCACTGACGACCACGACTTATTTTTATTTTTATTTTGGGGAGTTTGGCCCGCTCAAGCTGACTCCTAGAGTACGACCTCAGCACCGCCGGGAGTTTAGTCCGTACGGCAATACATTGAGTTTTGTTTCCCGAGGCCAAAGTGTGACCTTTTTTTAATTATTATTATTTAATTTGTTTGCAAAGACAAAGATAGAGGGCCAAAGGGCACTGCACTAGATGGTTTACATATCTGAGCCCGCTCTCCTGGTCACAACACCATCTGGAAGAACATGACCGCTCCTGTTTTTCTTTTCTTTCTCCTGCTGCTGCTGCGTGACGGGGGCGACGCAGGTTATTTCCCTTCTTTACAAACTGCCCCACTAGGACTTTACAAAGAGAGAGAGAGAGAGAGATTGTCAGTCTGAGGGGAAACATGACTCCCTCCTTCTACAAACCACAAACACCAACTCAATCCGCCCCGTCATCCCGAGCCGTTAGGAGGAAGAAAGCTACTCCTCCCCCGCTCAACCCGCTTATACATGAAGGGCCGAGTCCCATGTCTTATAACCCCTCCTCCCCCTCCTCCTCCTCCTCCCGAACCCTGGACTACCTCAGAACACATTTGTCGCCAAAATGAGAAACATGCATCGAATCGCCCTCGTCGAAGCTAAATTTGGAAAATTCACACACACAAAAAAATACGTGCTTCTTCACGGGGTTGTTTTTGAAGTCGAGTTCTGAATGAACAATTTTGCCTTAATGAAGAAACATACTGTCTTTGTTTACTCTCCCCTCCTCTCCATCTGTCTTTTGGGCCGCGTCTTCGTGGGTGCACAAAAGAAAGAAAAGAAAAGAAAGGAAAACGCAACCTTGCAATATGTTGTCTGTCAGTTTTGGTGTAGGCGCAAACGAGTCTTTGATATTTCGCTGAGAATTTGTTTCAGGAGTCGCTCATCGGAGCGTTTTGGGGATTCCAACAGTAAGCCCGGATGAAAAGTGTGAAGTGGTTGTGCATCATCATTACAGAATGAGTCCAAATATAACACTTTGATTGCACACCCTCCAAAAAGTAGTTCCATTAAAAAAAGAAAAGAAACACACCACTTAAGTCTTCAACCCAAGATTTGGCGAATCATGTGTAACCAACACCAAATCTGTTTCCATATCATCAAGGTGTCGCTGAGTCCATTGACCCCTCAACTGCAAAAATTAGTCTGGTTTTAAAATGTTCTAAATGCATTTTCCCTTCACAAAGGGACGTCCGCGTTGCTGTTAATAGAACTAAATGGAGTGGAGCATAATCATGGCTTTAAAACGTCAATGTCAGAAACATGACTCGCCCTTTGTAATGAAAAATACTTTAGCATATAACGAGCTGCACAGAAATGAACAAAAGCAGCAGGCGCATTGAACCAGAACCTAATTGTTCTTACTTAACGCCGTCTGTCTCCGTGTCTTTGCTGCTCCGTTCATATAGAGCACATGGGAAGTCTTACCCAGAGTCACTAGCACCATATTGGTGTAATGTTGGGAGGAGAGGAGTGTGATAAGGGGCGGTGTGTGTTGAGGGGAAGGTAAATCAGACATTCATGACATAACACAGAGCTGTTAGAGTCTGGAGTCTCCGCCAGGATCCATTATTGTCACCCCGGCCCACAAAGACGGTGTGCGTAGGTGTGTGAAGGGGAGATGGAGAGAGAGAGAGAGAGAGAGAGGGTGAGGGCTGTTTCTTTTTTAAGTTTCAGCGCTTTTTCTGTGAGAGCTGTCAGTCTTTGATCACACTTGGGATACCATTTTTTTTTCACCCTCATCTCCCATGCTCTCTGACAAGGAAAAACTACACTTAATTTTAAAGTCTATAGCCTTCTCTCTCTCCCTCCCTCCCTCTTTTTGTATGAGATTTATTCTTTCATTCGGCGCATTTTAAAAAGATTTGTCGTTTTTGGTTTTTATTTTTTTTTATGCTGTTTACATGACAAGCCTATTAAGTTGTGCCTGACTCTGGATACATGAGCGAACGTGGTCGGATTTACTATTTTTTATTTTTTTTTGGAAGCAATAGTATGACATTTTGCATTTGCTGTGAAAAGACAAGGCTGTGTGTGTGTGTGTGTGTGTGTGTGTGTGTGTGTGTGTGTGTGTGTGTGTGTGTGTGTGTGTGTGTGTGTGTGTGTGTGTGTGTGTGTGTGTGTGTGTGTTAGCCGCCAACATGAATATTTAGACATTCTAAGAGCTCAAACTTGACGGTACACCTCCCCTCACAGCAGACCTGTCGACCTTTGGTTTTCTCCACTTGTTGAAGCCGTGTGCATGGGGCTGTAGTGAGGTGGAGTTAGTTTTTTTTTTTTGCCTTTCCAAAACCAAAAACACAAGAGTAAAGAAAAGTGTAAAGAAGCTCTAGCTTAACCTAGAGTTCCTGTCACACATTAGCTAACTACATTAGTTTGTGCGGTTACAGGTTATGTATATAAAGAAAGGGGTACGCCTGTGTGTGTTTGTGTGTGTGTGTGTATCACGGCAAACAGGGTAGGCTTGAGCCCCCTCATCGAATTATTCGTAGAGTTTATCTATTTTTGCTGTAACGACATATTGCAGTAATCCCCCCTCAACAAGACGTAGCTGCCTGCTTTGTGAAAAGTGATGGTTTAATAAACAAACACACATCCACACGATGCTACCGATCACAAATCAGCCCGTAACCCACAGTCTCCACACACACACACAGACACACACACACAAGTCTCCATGGTGATGAAGGCCGTGGTATCTGGCTGGAGCCCGTTTTTCTATTAGCCCACACACACACACACCAACCAACACACACACAGAGGCAAGCTTCAAACATTCTTTGGAGCATCTTCAGGAGGGTATCCTTAAGTAACATTTTCAGCTGCTTTCATTTCTTCCTTTTTTCTTCTTCTTCTCTTCTCGCTCTACTTCTCCAGACATGAAAATATGTTTATGAAAACCCAACTGAAAAAAAAAAAAAAAGAAATCCTCCCTCCATGTCTTTTGCCTCTTGAGTACTCCGAGAGAGAAACAAGTCTAATAATACTAGAGCGTGTGGGCGACAGGATTCGTGGTTCTCGAATTTAAAAATGTGTACAGAGAAGATTTTGAAATAAAAATCTGTAAATAGAAAATGTAAATAAATCCTATATATGACAAAATTGCTTTGAATAAGGCGTCATGCTGTGTATTCATGTTTTCTTGTTGTCTGCGTGTGTGCATTTGCAATCCAACTCAAGGTGCGATGTATTTCAACGTTCCCAGAGTGACTGTCTTTAATACACTGAAAATGAGGAAACAATGCAGATGCGTGTCTGCGCATGCATTAGCCGGGCCGAGGCTAACAGCTGCGCTAATGTGCCACATGTAGCTAATTGTACCCGTCGTATTCACACACACACACACACACACACACACACACACACACACACACACGCACACACAGGTAAACACTTCTCGCCCGATCCCCCCCGGAGGAAATGGCAGCGCTAGCTTGGCTAATGAGATCTCTCTCCTTCTCTCTGGCAGTGCATGTGTGTGATTCAGAGGACGGCAGGGAGACAAAAACCTGAGCTAGACTGCATTCACTTGCAAATGAGTGTGTGTGTGTGTGTGTGTGTGTGTGTGTGTGTGTGTGTGTGTGTGTGCGCGTGTGCGTGGCAGCCCGCAGTAGAAGCTCCCGCGCTCTCGTTAGGCTGACTGATGTTTACACAGGCAGCCAATTATGGAGTGCCGGTCACTGAGGACTCCAGTCACTTTGTGGGAAATTAAAAATACATTAAAACCAACAATGGTCGCAGGAAAGCGACCACACATACTAATGCGTGAAAATAGATGAAAAGGGTGCCAACAAAGGACCAGCTGGAGCACACTATGAAGGAAAAAATTATATAGTGCAAATATTAGCAAAATCAACTGTTCCTTTGTTTTCCTCTCAGCCATTTTCCTCTGCATATTTTTTTGAAGCTGTGTGTGTGTGTGTGTGTGTGTGTACGTACAGTATGTCGCTGTTATAGTAGCAGCCTCTGCTGCGCGCCTCCTGATGCCCTCCTCACTCCCCCCGTGCACGGGCCTGTAAACCACCACTTGCCAGCGTGAGTCCCTCTCATCGAGGGCTCACGCTGGCAAATGTTCCATCATTCTGGGATCACTAAAGGCACAAATGTCGAGGCAGACTTCGTGGCACTTCTGTGGATTTTGTAAAGCCCGTGCCTGAAATCCATTTCCCGATTCAATTTCTGAAGGAGAGGATCCAGCGCGGCGACGGCGTTATTGTCAAACTGAGGGATAACGCACAGATTGAGGATGTCTCTGGAGAGGATTTCAGATGCACTGCGGAGGCAACTGGCAACTGTGATGTAAATCAGTTTCAATTTCAAGTTTGTGCCGAGGCAAACGGAGGGGAGCAGACAAGCCGGCGGTGAATGGAAAATGACTCCTGGCTGCTTGTTTAATGTTTTAAAGTGGCACAAAATACATATATACATACGCTGTGACGCCGGCTTAATACCAGTTCCATCCCCTCAAGTCGCTCGGCACCAAAATGTGTTCTGTCTCCATTATAGCCACAGAAGTGAGTCTCTTAGGACTAAACTACAGCTCCTGGCTGCTTCGCCTGGGTTCGTCCTGAGAGGTCAAAGGTCATCAGGTTATTACGTATAGGGGTCACACTTTCTTCATTTGGAGAACGATTCCTCTCTCTGCTTTAGACCTTAGAAAAGCTCCACTATGTTCGGAGCTGCCAGAAGAAGGTCTTTATACAGAGACACGTGCTGCCACTCTGTGGGAGGAGTGATGCTAATCGACGATTATGAGCTTATTAAAATATACATATATGTTTTTACTGGCCTTGTGTGGGAGGCAGAGCACATACTCATTCTGGGTCTGTGACGAGCAACACGTTTGGCAGCAATAAATCAAATTAAATCGGAGATATAACGCATTGCAACGATGGATAGGACTGAATCAGATTACCCACAATGCTGTATAAAGACCTTTTTTTTTTTACATTACAGCTGTGCACATGCAAGGTAGATTACTGACAGCCTGTTGCAAAAAGGGCTTATTGCTGATATTAATTCATGTTGGGAGTCATGTGTCTACGTACAATCCAGGTCAAATCAGGTGACGCTCATACCTTCCCCCCCTTTGCGTCGCCGTTTTGTCGGCTGTGATCGTCTTAACAATAGAAATGCATTTCTTCTGCTGTAATCGTTCGATTATCTCCTCCAGCTGAGAGGATGAATCTGATCTTCTGCACGCTGACCCTGATAATCCGTCCGCTAAGAAACGCATCAGGCACAGCTGATGTTAGCAGAGAGATTATCATGGTCACCGTGCAGGTGTTTTTGGTTTACCCAGCATGCTGTTGGTTTACTCTGGCATGTGGAACTCACGGCAGGAGTCGACACAAAAACCGCTGACCTCACCGCGTGATGAAAATGATATTTGAATACTCAGAGACATGTTTGTTCGAGTCGGTAGGTTCAATATTAAATGTATATTAATGGGATGCTGACACTTAGCTGCTGAAAAAGTTCCTGTTCCTAAAATGTGGAACAGTGTGCTCCTCCGAGATTAAATTGGAGGGCTATTTAAAGAATGCACTTCATCTGAACCCCTGCAACAAAGAAGTGATCTGTCCTTTAATTTCTTCCGTCACATTCTCAAATCCGAGTGTCAGACGACTCGACTCGAGAACTGAGTGCCGACAATTATGGAGCCGAGCAGTTATGAACTCCGACACGGCATCTGTTTCTGTGGGTGAGAGCTGCTCACTGTCAGTAACTAGGAGTTACGCAGGAAGTGAATATTTATACCTCACTTCACACAATTAGAGCATGACTAGAGGCTCAGGAGACCTGTGAGGAATATATTTAACAGATGAGAAGCCTGAACTCCCCGAATTAACTTTGACTTTTTACCCATCGCGCCGAGATGAACTCCAGCATGACCGAGCTCCCATCAGATCCACTGTACGTCTCCTGATCGACAGCGACAGCGTCGTGGTGACCGAGATCGACAAAACGTTGTACACGTGTCACTCTGAATCATCTCCACAGTCGGACTGCGCTCAGACGGGCAAAAAATAGTAAATCATTTTATTTATAAAGCACATTTCGCAGAGAAAAGAGGTCACAAAGTGCTGTACAGTTTAAAAAACACAGTAAAAACACATTAAAAGATAGAGTAAAAAAACATGATAAAACAAGTAGTGAAAAATAAATAAATAAAAACCAATAAAAAGCTGGTCATTTCAGGAGTTTAAGATAAACGCCAGCATTGGCCCAACATGTGGGTTTCACGCGCACGTCCCCTGGTACGCACTACTTTGTAACGTTGTGTAAAAGTAGCTGTGAGGACGTTCCAGAGTGGAAAAACCCTGTTTTGTTTTGCCCAATCAGAATAGGGTCCCGGTTTGCGGCGCTATATTTGAAATCTGAGGCGTTAATATAGTAGCGAACAACAATTAGCCATGTAGAGACGTAGTGTAGTGAAGTCACATTCCCTTTGTGTGTGTCAGTGTGTGTGTGTGTGTGTGTGTGTGTCAGTGTGTGTGTCAGTGTCAGTGTGTGTCAGTCAGGCTTTTCTGTGCTTTGTTTACGTAGCTTGTCCGGGATGCTAGTGCGCTGCGAGCCCCAGTGAGCGTAACCCACTAGCTAGCTAATGGCCGCCACTCTGCACTGCGGCAGCGCCCCGACTCTATGACGTCATCACAAACGCGTAGCCTCCACCCTTCCTGGTTGCCCTTTCAGGTTAACACTGTTAGCTCTGTTAGCTGCTAGCTGCTAGCCACCGACTCAGTTTGTCGCTATGTTAAGAGCCGTCGTTAAGTGTTGCGGTGGTGCTCCTCTTAGCTGATTTTTAGGTGAAGGACACAAATCTCTACATTTCCAGTCGCCGTGGTCGAGAGTCCACTGCACAGACCTGGTTACCAATTTTCTAATTGATTCTAAATTGCCAGAGCTGCTGCTCAAAGTGTCCACGAGTGCCATCCAAGAGATGACTCGTTGTCTTTTCACACCAATTTTTCAGTGATGATAAATAATGTAATCCTTCCGTTACAACCACAGGAAGCAACACCGTGGATGTAGCCAGAGCTGCATTCTCAGGGGCTTTCGGTCTGTGATGCATGTGTGTCTTTTTTCCTTCTTTTTTTCCCTCAGCAAGCAGTAAACTGACTGGTGAAGAGTCGCGCCTTGACGCCTTTGGGAGCTGAAGAGGAAAAAGGTCTAACCCGCACTGCAACATGCAGAGAGGTGTGCCGCGTCACGCCTCGCGATCTGGGCCCCGTCTAATGTGCCTTTTTTCAGGGTGCAAATGTATTTCACAGAGACGACTGACGGCAAAGGAGACGGAGAGGTTTTACACACCATCCTGTCTGTCTCGTTGGTTGAAAACACGAATGCTGCATCACCTTTTCCTTTCAAAAGCGAGTCTCTGTATTTTAGTGCAATTGTAGATAAAACAAAAATAATAACGGAGCCAGGAGAGTAGAGGAGTATTTCAAGAAAAATTGGAGAAAAAAAACAACCCTGTATGTTCTCTGAGATTAAAGTGGCATATTTACCAGAAAAACTCTGAAAACTATTGGATTGCAAAACAGTTGGAACTCCAGCCGTCTGAATGCTGTTACTCACTATGGTGTTATTATGGTATGGTGCCGTCCGGGGGGGAAGCGAAGGTGCTGAAACACATACACGTTTCTTTCATGTTCTTTCTGTTCTTTTATTTACACATTACATCAATACATATTAATATTGCCGAAAGTAGAGACGAACAAGTTCTGACATTGACGACATGAAGGTTTGTGTCTTTTGTTGCAGCCCAACAAAGACCACCGCTGAGAAGAAGGTACTCCGAACACGCTGCGCTTCCATAGTTACACAAGGGACGCTTTAACTGTAAAAAAAAAAAAAAAAAAAGAAAGATGGTGAATTATGTTCTTGTAGCTTGCTGTGATGTGATGAGGTCACCACAGTTTTGCACTCGTGAAGTTGTTCTCTTTTTTCCTTGTAAATGTGTGAGTTTATTTTTCGGAAATGTGTGACTTTATTCTCGGAAATGTGTTTACTCAGGCAAACTCGCCCCTTTAATCTCTCGGAGAATACCCAAGTTTCTTTTTCTCGAAAAATAAGTTTTTCTCGTAATAATACCACCACACAGTTTGAACCATTTGCTCAAAGTAATGGATAAACGGAACAAATGCTTAGCTAAAAGTGAACAGGCACAAAGTGTTGGGATCTGATATTTTAGAGGATATAGTTTCCTGTTTTTTTGGTGAGAAATGAACACACAAGTTTGCAATCTTCCCAAAATAAATACAGCTTTCTTTTTTTTTCTTTTTCTTTTTTTTTTGCAATGAAGCCTTTCCACCGGATAAGCTACCTAGATTTACAGCACCTACAGTAGAAGTTGCTCTCATCCCCTCAATGCTGCGCTGGCTGTTTTTGGAGGTGATTGGGTAAGAGGGGCTCGGAAGCAGGGATACCTAGCATTTGAGGTCCACATCAATTTAAAAACTGCAATACGAATGTCTTAACCCTCACACGCTGTGGTTTCTCTGTGTGTGTGAATGTGTGCACACCCTCCATCACAGACCACCGAGCTGCTGTGTTAGCTAAAATAGCAGTCGACCCTGCCGGCCTAAGCCTAAGTGACTCTGGCGATAAAGACAGAGTGGTTAGCACACAACGATATGTAATTAACTGCTGTGTGTGTGTGTGTGTGTGCGCGCTACTGACACGCCTGCTCTTCAGCTTTACTAATTCATTCACACACACACTAATAGAAAATACTCTTATTAGTGAGATTTAGTTTAAACTGATAAATTAAATGATTTTCACGAGCGCATATTGAGAAGCCGTCACTGACGCTAGAGGGTTACGTAGAGCCTCATAGTTTGAGTCTTAGGAGCACTGGATGCATCATTTGACGTGTTTGAGGAAGTGAAAGATCTTCCTTGTTTTGATCCACTCATGTCTTCTGCCAAATGACAGTTTACAGTCTGACATGCTGCATCGCCTTTAGCACCACAAAACCTCACTCTGTGACAATGTGCCACCTGGCATGTTGCCTGTGTGTGTGTGTGTGTGTGTGTGTGTGTGTGTGTGTGTGTTTCACTCTAGTTCCTCATTAGGGACATTTTTGGGGGCTCATTTTGTTAATGCATTCGGCAAACTTTTTGGCACGGTTGTGGTATTTTTTTTAACATTATCTATTTTTTGTTATTTTGGATCAAAAGTTCAACCTCAACTTCCCAATAATCTTTTTAATAAACTTTGTAGCCAAAAATACAGACAGTCAAGGACAAAAATGTTCCCATTGACTCCCATAGAAAACAATCCCCCAGGCATTTAGTATCCCGTGCCACACGGTGAGTCTCAGATCATTTGCTATCCGGTAATCACATATTCCCCCTCAGTAGTTCAGAGAAATGTCTGAAGTCTGAAACACTGCCGACGAGTCAGACCAAAGCAGCCAGCAGGTGAGTGGCTGTGATCTGAGCTGCGTTAGAAGGTTTGCCACTTTATTTTTCTCACGGGGGATACGTCACACGGGTTCGCCTGGACCTGGGCCGTGTGCACGGGGCACAGACGTGCAAGCAGAAATACATATTTTAAAACAAATACCACGCAAACTGCTGTCTGTATTTGTATTTTACTTCGGATGTGTTAACGGTTTACTCCTCTGCCGGGCTGGTAGAGCTATTGGAGGGCAGTGAGCCTCTCTCTCTCTCTCTCTCTCTCTCTCTCTCTCTCTCTCTCTCTCTCTCTCTCTCTCTCTCTCTCTCTATATATATATATATATATATATATATATATATATATATATATATATACTCAGATGTTTCTTCAAGGCCGTGAACAGCGTTCAAAGGAAAAAGAGTTGTTATTTCAGCGTTAACCTTTCTTCAGTCCTTCAAACAGCAGACCTCGAGCGCCACGAAGACTTTGAGTGCAAACGCATCGCAAACGGAGCACGACAGAAGGATAAGTGAGAAACAAGGTTTTTCAATCCCTCCATGGAGGTTATTTTCAGTGACAAAAATAAATAAAAATGAAGGGAATTGTGTACAGCTTATTCACACTGTCAATATTTTTTTTTTCATATAGTTTATTGCTGGTAATATTTGTAATCATTAAAAGTCAGAAATAAAATTCAGGAACAGTTTTTTTTTGTTTAGTTTTTCGTGAATGTATGAAAAGGGGCGTTTGATTGACAGCAGCTGGCAGGTTGCCATATCGCCCGGACACGAAGTAAACAAACTTCAGCTTCACGTGACGTGATGACAAGGTAATTCATTTTATAATTAACTCAAATAAAAGCATGAAGTGGCTTTCCCTGACATGCTGGTAAGAAACATATTTGTATTGCATCACAGATGGGACACGCATCCTTTTTAGTAAAAACAAACGAGGTAAAAGTAGTAAATAAATCATTAGGTCCTTCTGCGTAAATGACGAATAGATTAAATAAATAAATAGCGGCATGTTCTGTCTTAAATCCATAAAAGTCATCTTAAAATCACATCTCTACCGTGATTATCCTGATAATGGAAATTCACCACCAATATAGTGTTTGTTTTTCATCACAATCCGCAATAAAATCCTTTATTATATCCTCCTTTATCTCAGTGATTCTCAAACTGTGGGGCGCGGAGGTATTACAGGGAGGAGATGCAGATTCTTAATTTTTGTAATTATTAAAATCCCCATGAACATGATAACTTTACATAGTACAAAGTACACGGACATAAAACGTCATTAATAAATACATGGAGAGATACCTGTACTTTTGTGGAAATGTTCACGGTACGCCGTTAACAGGTTACGCTTGCACATGCTGCTAAAAAAAGGTCACAGGAGACTGGTTCAGTATTCACTTTACTAATGAGGTGTTTTACTCACTGACCCATGGCAGCTTCATCTCGCCATGGCGAGATGAAGCTTCCTGAAGCATTGAAGCTTTCCATCCAATTGGTTCGCTCATGGGCCGAAGCTTCATGGGGCTTCATTTGCTCCACTGCGCCACCAAGTGGACAATAAATGTAAACAGGCAGAGTGATCACAACGACACCATGGCTTTGGTGTGTGAAGCTTTGAATGAATGATGTTTGAAACGCCAATACATCAATTATTAACTTAATTAATATTGTGTCTGTCTTTATGATATAATGGAGGGGTCAAAAGGGAAAGTGGAAACAAATTGAGAACGGCGTCGTGATGTGACTGTGGCTCAGTGGTTAGCATACCCGTCTTTCAATCAGAGTGTCGGTGTTTCGAGCTCCGGCTTCGCTGTTGATGTATCCATTTTATTCATTTTTATAAAAAAATAAGAAGTGACACATCAACATGGACCCACAGTGCTGGGCTTTTTGAGACTATTTCGCCTGCTTTATAAAATACCCTTTCACAAGTACAGAGAGGAAGGGGGAAATCCATTGAGTTTCGCTGCCCCTTAATATTTAAAATCGCACGGCAAACCCGCGAACCATTTTTTGAAATCAGTCACGTGGTACGGCCGGCTCGCGAGGCTTCGAACGTCACCACATACGTCATCGACACAAGCCTCGATACGCGCTTCACCAAAATCTACCTGGATTACTCGACACGCGCATCGAAGCCTCGACACGAAAGGACACATCACTAGCATTTACCTGAAATATGTGGGTGTAACCGGCAACCCCATTTCAGTTAGATTCACCCAACATTCACCCAGCATGGTGGAGGAGACCTGGAGGGTCTTCACACAGTCTAGTTCTCATGAGGCTGAAAGGGACAGATGGATCAGAGAGAAGAAGTGACCACAAACCCACCAAACCCCAATACCCACAGGTAAGGTGTGCCATGCCTGAGAGTCCACTCCTTCAACTTGGCCGAGCAGCTGGAAAAAAACAACCAACAAAAAAGAACAACATGTAGTTGGAGGACATTGGAGGACACTGCACCGTGTCAGTTAATGCCGCGGTATTGTTTCTGTAGGGTGCCGTAATTGACGTCGTATAGGACGTCCTATTATATCATCCCTTATCTGGACACATTATACGTGTGTGTGTGTGTGTGTGTGTGTGTGTGTATATATATATATATATATATATATATATATATATATATATATATATATATACTGCACACACACACACACACACACACACACCCGCGCATTATGTCATTGTTTTCTCACCTTACTTCGCCCCCTTCCCTCTTTTTGCTTTTCGTCCTCCTCCTCCTCTGTTCTCTCTCTTTTGAACCACACAGCCAGAAGAGCGCCTGATACTAAAACTGCCTTTTAACATTGTTGGGGTATTTGCCAGTGCTGATTAATCTTCATCCAGAGCAGCGCTAGAACCTCTGCGTTCCATGGGGGTGTTGGTTTTAGGGATTGGCAAGGATTTGTTACGAGAGTGAAAGAAGAAGCTTCGAGCCTCAGGGTGATTGAACGCTGTTGTAAAGAGTAGAGGCAGAAGATTCTCGTCCAATGAACTTATTGGAACACGGTTGTTATTTGTAGGCAACAGTATAGAGATAAGACTTCCGTTAAACGCAGTGGTCAGCGTGGCTCAGCACATATTAGCCCAGTGGCCCGGGTTCATGGGCCGTTTGTCTTTAGTGCTGGAATCCAGCTCCTCCCAGTCCCCGCCTCCTCTTCTGTCCGGCTGGCGACACACTGACAGGAGTCTGACAACAAAGAGATGCACTCACTCCACAAAAGGGCAATCTTTTTATGTTTCTGATTCTGCTCTTCCCCTGAAGAGTCTTGTAAGCGCAGGGCCTTCCAAAGTGGAACAGACAGCTTGTGTTTCGGTGACCTCCAGACCTTAAATTCAGATTCACCTCTTTTGTTTCAAGGCTTTGAGCCCCAGTTTCTCTGATCCAACACTAAAACAGGCTCTCTTTCCTAAAAGGCGATCATTTACAAGCTGCCTCGCCAAGTGAGCTCGTAAGACTCGCTTCTGCTCTGGCTGTCTTTCTTTTGTTTTTTTCTCTGGATTTCTTTTATCGTATAGCAGCTGGAAAATGTGTGTTGATTAATGTTGATTTACACGTTTATCAAAGGAGAGGCTTAGCCAGAAAGTAGTGTGTGAGGGGAACATGACAGCCTTAATATCTCCCACGACTATAGGGGCAAAATAACTGCAAAACCAGAATTGCCTCTCAATAACACACTAAATACAGTGGGTTTAGCTCAATAAGGAGCTAAATGCGGTTTGGTTTTGTATCTTCCTTTTTAATAGACCACTACAAATCAGACATAAAATCCATGGGAGGGACATGTGATTTCCGTGAGAGGGCTCAATATCAGCAAGCTCTATTTGAATGCTTATTTTTTTCTGCACTTTAATTCGGTACAAAGTAATCTCCATGTCTCACTCATTGGACAACTGAAATGTGTACGTTACATCAAACGCAACGTAAACATAATAAGTGGCGCAGGCCCGTGAGTGTATCGATCAGACCGCTGATTATTCCCCCCCCTGTTTCCAGCCTCTGTTCAAGCTGTATGTATGTATCTATAGAAAAATACCCCCAAACGATTTGATATCGCTCAGCTGTTGTGTCATGGACAGCGCTGTTTGTTGCAAGAGCGGTGCTGTCCAGAGTGCTGAAGGAAAGGGGCCGGAGGAGATCGAGTGATGAGCCTGCTCGCTTTTCATGGTTGGAAATCCAACTTTTGGCTCTGGATCAGAAGGGAAAAACGACAGGGAAGTGATGGGACAGTCAACGAAAGAGATCGACTTTTAGGCAGCTGATTTTGGTCCCGCCCATAACGCAGGGCCTGCTACTAATATGTAATGTGACCGAGTGGCTTTTGGCTAGCCAAAAGTTAAATAAATGAGAACTGCTCCTGTTATTCCCATTTTGCTGACATTGCGTAAATGCAGCAAACGTTCAGACTTTTTCTTTTAATCAGCGACCAAAATATGGACAACAATTCAGATGTCTGAAAGCACACTCTGAAAATGTCATCGAAGTCCGTCCGTAATTGCCTTCAGCCTCCATACCACCGGAGCCATATTTTCTGTTGCCCAATTTGTTGAATTTGTTCCACGTCGGTTATTTCTTTAGGACGTCGAAAAATGCTCTGGCGCTGGCTTACTTTAAGTGAAAATGCCAAAATGATATACATATCCTATAAAAAAACTCATTTTTTAGGGACGAATATTGCTGAATATTTGTGACGATGTTTTATTACCTTTGCTTTTAAACCCCTCACTTGTCATTCTTGGATTAAACCCTGCAGCCCAAAAGAAAATCTGTCCCCCAGTGTGTTGACAGGTGTGTCGCCGTAACTGGAAGGTAGTGCATTCCCTTCAAAACACAGCCGCTCTAATTTGGATTGAGAAGGAGGCTGCAATGTCAAAATAAATCCTTTGTGATACCTTGTTGGTACAGTACGTCTCCTCCACTTTATTACAGTGGAACAAGCTTTGCTCAGAAGAATCTGGCATCAGAGGATAAAACCTCAAGATGTGTTGTGAGTTTGAGGCAGCTGCTTGACTGCTCTGTAGAGCAATTATTCTGGAGCTGCTGAGCTAATTGAAGTGATGCATCTACTTTGGCAGATTGCATACATTTCCAATGCTAGGCTCCTTTCTGACAGGCACACAGGGCTCTTATTACTATTTGAGTCTGTTTTTAATCCTTCATTGTCTGTCAATTTGCTCAACTGATATTTTTGTATATTCTCATATAGGTGACTGACATGTCTCAATAACTACTGGATGCATTATCATAAAATGTGTCCAATTATTGGTTTAGAACCAAATACCAAATTGCATTCCCATCAGCCTCAAATGTTTGCATGCTAACAGGCTGAGGCTGTGAGATATGGAGGAAACCCCAATATGTCTGATCAAATACCTTGATATTGATATTGTACGGTTGACAAAATATTTACACAATGAGGTTTTGATATCTAGTCTCGTGTCACATTATCAATATTAATTGGATATTTTGCCAAGCCCTATAACAAGGATGGACTAAGATGGTGAACCCGGTAAACCAGCGGTTGCCAACCTTTTTGAGACTGAGAGTAAAATATGGAAGCCTATTTTTTTATCGTATATTTTTCCCAGATGATACATTTTCTATGTTTACCTTTAAGTATTGAATATTATGCATTTAGGAGTGATATGACTGTCTTTCCATGTTCAATTCTTCACAATCCTTTTTTACCAAATGATTTAAAGGAAAACTGAACAATCGCATACTTCTATATTTAAACATTCAAGTGTAAGGATGTATTTGCCAATTGTAACAGTTTGTCTGTTTCAACATCTGAAAGTCATACAACATCACATGTGTCACATTGTGCTGAACAAGTCAAAAGGCAAAGTCGGCTTTAATGTCAATTTCCATTTGTGCAAACATACAGAAGATTAAAAGTAAGTTTCTCTCCTGTCCAACATAAGGTGATATGTGATAATAATAATAAAGTGCAAAACAGTTAAAAAAAAGAACATATAAACAACATTTAAATTAGGAAACTATAATAAACTATACGTCTGTATTATAGCAGCAGTCAGACATGGAGAACAAGAAAAACATGACAAAACAAAAGACAGTTGTGCATTCATGTAGTGCATTTTATTTTTTTAGAATTTGCATAAGGAGGAAAACACTGGTTCAGTCTCTGGACACACACAATATTGTCGTCATCTTAACATTAAATATTAATTGTATATTAACCAACCATTAAAGAGGCCACCTCCTCTCGTCCTGCAAGAACCACGTGTTTTATTTATGTATTATAAAGACAAAGTGGAGTGGAGCAAAACTATAACTTTGCTCCCCATAATTGCATAATTGGGGTGCACTTGCGCGTAAGATTGCGAGCATGTTGGCGCATCAACTTTAGCGTTTGGCTGAGAGCGCCGCTGTCCCTCAGCGCAGCCTCACAGGCTGCAGACTCCCGTCCTCCCAGGTGCAGCTCCCGCTAGACAATTAACAAGCAGATGCTTAAGTTAGCAGCCAACTGTGCGCGCAGTGTTTTGAAGCGAAGAGCCTATAGCTGTGACAAAGGAGCGCTAATTCAAACGTGTACTAATATGTTTCAATAATGATGGGTTTTTTTAAATTGTTTTAATGAAAGGGAATGTTGGTTTCACAGACCGACTTGATTGGTTTCTCAGGCGTGAATGCCTGGTGTTTGAACGCCGTCATGTCTGACTAATTAGAGAGGACTAATGTGTTTTTCCATCTCTCGCCGGAAGCTTCCAAATGAAAACACAACGGAGCTGGTGAGGTCACCGCTCCCACCTCGCTGTCAGCGGAGACGCTCGGCAGCAGCTGTCAGAGTTACGTAAGAAGAACCTGGAAGAAGAACCCCAAAACATGCGATGATGAAGACGAGAGGAATCAAAGCACTTGTCTGCATCCTTGTAGTTCACTGTGCTCATAACGTTCATACACTACCAGTTCCCTCTGTTCACCTTCCTGCCACGGGCGCACTCCACATCCTCCAACAAGTGGGCATGAAAAAGGGCCTCGTGAACACAAGAGGAAAGGTTGCCATGGAGAAGGCTCGAGCCACTTGTGGCCTCTCTATCTGTACTTCCCTGAACAGAGTGCACGGGTGTGATCATATATCATATATTGTATCTTCATCTGCATCCACTTTCTTTTCCTGAACAGTGAATCTCCGTGTCCAGTGAATCTTCTTTTTTTTCATTTTAGATGTGACGCTGTCCATAAATCCTTCATACAAGGAGGTGATTCACCTGGCCAGAGACATGGCCCTACAATTTCAAAAGTTGCAAAAAGTTGCAAAAAAACAAAAATAAAGCAGTGAATCTAACTCGTGATCACTGGACGCTTTTACTACCAAAGTTAAGGCCACACCAGCTGAACTTCCTTTAAAAGCAAATATTACTAATATTCAAAGCCATTTTTAGCTTTCCTTGCCTTTATATAGATGCAGACGACACGCATGATGACTACAGTAATGCTGGAAATGTAGGGCATTTAGTCTAACTAAGCACAGCAATGCCTCCTCTTTACCATTTTGAACATTTATAATAAGCACATGATTATCTAAAATACCACAACAAATTAAATCTCTTCACATCATGTTTTCTGTATATAAGCACTGGTTTATGTGCTCCCTACTTCCCTACCTCCTTAGAAATGTCAGCAAGTGTAGTGCACTAATGAAACCTTTCTGTCTTTTATCCGAGCAGCAGCGATGTCTGACAGTCAGCAGTCTGGCTGTGATGAGGCTTGCTGGGTAATCTTCAGAAGGGTGTCCCTTCATGTCGAGGTGCCGCAGGAGGGAGGAGGTGAGAAAAGGGCTGGTATGAGCAAATGTAAAAGATATAGACGCGGCGTGAGACTGGACTTCAGATTTGTTCACTGAGCAGTCGTCTCACAAGCTTTAGTTTTATCAGGACAGAACAAAAATACACTTTTTGTAACTTTTGCACATCGACCACAGTGAAGATGATGGACATGTCCATTAATTTATGCAGGCGGCTCGAGTCCACCAGTTCAGTGGATCAGAGTAGCTGAGTGGGGAAAAAACTAAGTGCTAGTGCAGATTACAGGACTTTTGCCACGATGTGCCTGTCTCAGAAAAAAAGTCTCTGATTTAGAGATTTTTTTTTTTAAATGAGATGGTAGGGATTACTATTTGACTATTTCTTTTGTCTCGGCCAAAAATTCCCACCTTCTCACCGTCTTCTCATCCCCTCTGTGTTTGCTGTTTCCACCCAGAACGTGACAGGAATCTACCAATGCATCTACACCAGAAATATTTCTCATAAAACAGAAACATTTCTCAAGGAAAAAAATTATTCTGCCCAGAGAAACGATTGTAAATTTGAAAAAAAAGGTAAAAAAAATAGATAAAATGACATTAATAATAAAGTGTGTTTGTTATGTAACACGCTGGAATACTTTATGTATTATGGATCAGTACAAATGAAGCCACATGGAGGAACGCAAAGAGACGCGTTGTTAGTAGCAGGAGTCAATCTGCTCCAAGAGAACGTCCAACATCCATCAACAGAGCAGAACAGACACTGTGAAGCCACGTGGAAGCCGCCGCCTCTGTTCTCGGTAGGGGGTCCCATGAATGTTGAATGTGGAATCACTTCTGTGGATTAACATTTCAGTGAGTGTGTAAATTGTGGATGACTGGAGGGAGGAGAAGGTGGGACCAGGGAGGAGACAGTGGGATGAAGCACGGCAGATTTCAACACCACCGGCAGCCTCCTGCCGAGACGCTGCCTGTTTCGTTTCTAAACACTCGAGCTGGAGGAGGAAAATTTGAGCGAGAAAGAGAAATGAGAAGGAGGGCAGAGAAGGAAGGAATACGGGCTGGAAGAGAAGATAACGCCGAGTGAGGACGGTGTTAGAGAAGTAAGAGAGAGCAAAGGGTAACAAACAAGATGTCACAGTGCTTCCTCTGCGCTAGTGTGCAGCGCTCAACCCTCCAGATTAACTCTATTCATTGGTGCCGTAGATTTCCACACTTCAGAGGCCGATTTGTTCGGGCGCCCCGCTGGGTTGCACAAGAGTTCGGGCAATCCATTTCCACATATTTAACAACTGTGGCTCCATCCACTGCCTCCGTTACCATTCACAAAAAAAAAAAAAAAGGAACGTTTTAGTTCTTTTATTGAGATTTTTGTTTTTATTTTTGTTGCCTTGACTGTATTTTCCTTGTGATTTTACACCACACGTGCAGAGGCGATGACGAAAGGCCGTGCAGAGGCTGCCTTCAGGATCATTTTTGAGACCAGTGATCCATTAAGTCTGAGGTAGAGCAACATTTATATGGAGCTCACACACAGCCACAAAAAAACGAAAAAAAACATGAGTAAAGCATACATGGCTTCACAGCATAGCAAATACCACACCGAGCCCCAGAAAGGAAATCAAGCCGAGAAGGGCAACCGCATGTTTGACCATCATGATGGAGCTTTTGCAGGACAAAAGTATGAAGCCTTTCCATGAAAATGTGTGTTATTACACACACGTGTGTGTTTTTATATATATGGATACCCTCAGATGTACTGGTCCCCAGCTTGGGAACCAGTGCTATATATACCACAATAACAATACAATATAATTTCATATGCTTTTTTTTCTGTAACGTAAGTCTAGTTTTACTGTATAGCTTTACAGTATTTATTATAATGCATGTTTTGTGGTGATTAATATGTTGTGTAGTCCAAATCCATTTATGATGGGATGCACTGTGCTTCTTAACTATTTTGGCATCCAAAACCAAAAGACAGGGTATAACTTCAATATATCAGGGATATTTCAAGTCTAAGTTATTATTAAGTGCTATGGTAAATACTAAATATATCAATTTACTTCAAGTAGCATTTCAAACTTGTTTGAGGGAACCCTTAAAGCGTCTGGGTGTCTTTTCCATCACATTACATTACATTTCATTTAGCTGACGCTTTTATCCAAAGCGACTTACAATAAGTGCATTCAACCATGAGTACAAACTCAGAACAACAAGAATCAAGTTAAACTACAAAGTGCTATAAGGAAGTGCCTTTTAAGTGCTACTAAAGTGCTACTTTCTTTATTCAAGATTCATTCATCACATTAAATGTACGGTGGCCAACAAGGGCAAACGCGCCACAGTGGCCCAAAAAAACATTTCAGTGAGGAGAAACAAGCAGCATCTTCAGACACAAAGCCAATTTAAAAACATACGAAAATCCCCCAAAACGAAATACAACAATGGAAACAAGCTGCAAAGGAGAAAACGTGCTGCAGAAAGCGATTCACAGCAAACACACTGCCAATACAGAACCAAAGACGCCCGGAGGACGGTGTTGAATGGATATCCAGCGTTTCTTTCTGTGGCATTTCTTTGGCATGTTTCTTTTCACTCGCAGCACTATTTCGTTTGTTGTATTTCTTGAGGATTTTCACGTGTTTTTGAATCGGCATGGTCTCTGAAGCGTGTTTCTCATAATGGAAAGGTTTTGGGCCATTCTAGAGACATTTTCCACTTGACAACAACCGTATGAACGTTATAAAATACTAATAGTTCAAGTTCAAGTTTTGGTGGGAAAAAAAGCAACCAGATACTTATTAAGAACACTTAAGGACCCAGTGTGGGACTTTGCTGGTGTAGTCTGGTCAGATACCACATCCGACATCAGTGTTAACAGATTCTATTTCAAATATTTCCCGCATCCATTTAAAGACCAGTAAGAAGAACACAAAGACTAAAAAATACAGAAAATCGATGAGAAGAAAAGAAAAAGAAACATAATCGTTCTCGACTCGTTTCTGCGGCCCTCACTGAGAGGGTTTCATGTGGAAGATAACAGAAGCTTGACCCTCTGTCTGCCGCGCACCACTCGGCTCCTCTTGTTGCCTCTTTTTTTCTGCTCCCCCGCCGAGTCTCACCGCTGAAATTTAAATTAGGCATTAAACTCTTATTCCGGACTCGAACCCCGCTTTTCTTGAATAAACCCGCCTCTTATGCGCTCGCTCTTCTTCTCCTTTCTGTTGTGCTCCTGGCTGCCGGGTCTCAAGCTGTGCTGGGAGCTCGCGTGTACGGATGTGAATGTGCGTGCGGTACCTGTGGTTTAATGTGTTTTATTTTAGATTCGTGGGAAAGTAAATGACATATATGGAGAAAGTACCGGGGGGAAATGTCAAAGTAGCTTGAATATGAAGTACCAGTTGCCAAGGCAATACATTCAAGCTCACATTTCATTCTTCAGTCCATAATAATGGAGATCTGCAGTGGTGTAAGAAGTGTCATGCACAGGCGTTAGGCTGCTGTTTGTTGTAACATTTCATTCTTGGAGAACATTTTGGTGATTAAAATAAGAATCGTATTATTTAATAATGAATCAAAAGTTATTGTGATTATTTTCCCTAATTTATTAGCAACAACTCAAAGTATAAAATGGTGTGTTCTGTGTATTTTTTGATTAAAACAAATGTACTGCTAAATGAATAAATGTAAATATATAGACATCACACACACACACACACACACACACACACACACACACACACACACACACACACCCTCAAATTTAGTAGCATACGGGAGTTTATTTTGTCTGAGACCAACTATTTATTACATTTATGTACACAGACACAATTATTAGCCTCTTTGGTCCAGACTGAAATGTGTCGAGAGCGATTTGATGTACTGCCTGCTTGACGTTCATAGTTGCCAGAGGAAGAAGCCTACTGACCCGGGTGACACCTGACTTTCCCTTTAAAGCCAACGTCAGGTTGACATTTCTGAAATGACTCTGCAATTCTTGGATGGATTGCGAGGAAATATCTCAAAAAGCCACAAAAAAAGCTTTAGCCTTCGATGACGTCATCGATGACTTGACGTTGTCTTTTGAGATCCGTTACAGCTCGGTGTCCCCTTTGCTTTCATGATTTTCCCACATTGTCCTCTTTCCTGTAGCATCTGCACCGAAGCCACTTGGTCCACGGTGAGCTTGAAAAGGCTCGGCTTGGCAGCGCGGGGACGTAAAAAAAACAAATTAGGAGTTCACAACTTCAAACGGAGCTTCACCAAGACAACCCTTACTCTTCAGCCAAGGGTCTACGACAGCCCGTGAGAAGAGTTTTAATAAGCGCCAGCTCCATCTGAACGCTTTTGGTGTTATAAAGAAGGGTATAGCGCGGCCACATTTCCACATAATCTCCCTTTCATTTGCCTGTGGATGTGTTGCCGTCTCAAGACACTGTGCACTTAAAACTACAGTTAACTCTGAGCTAAATCGAAGACTGACAGCAGATTAAAGTTCTGTTTTTTTTTTCATCGCACCTTTGTCCAATTTGTAGAGCCCAACAAACAAGCGGGAAAAGTTTGCCGACTGGTCTGGCGTGAGATTTGGGAGCAGACGGAGCGTTAAAAAGAGACGCTCCAAGTCTCCTCCAGAAGTCTCCGCTGTCTTCTGAAGCCAAGGAGCTTTAGAAATCTGCCTGAGAAATGTCAGCAATTACTCCCGTCAGCCGTCTTCCTATTCCCTTGTTTACCGAGGAGACTGTACCTCGCTATTATTGATCTGCAGTGTGTAAAAGGTCACGGGATGGAAGATGACAGCAGCCGCGGTAACCATGGAGACTCCCTCTCTTTTGTGTCGATGGCCCGAGCGAAGTGTCGGTCCGAGGGAGGAACTTGTGACGCTCGCTGCTTTGTTGCTGGACTCTAATCTCCAAAAACTCTCGAGACACACACGACGGCCTCCAGCTTAACTTCCCAACCCGACGCGCATCATTCAAGGATGGGTTTAAGCCATTTGCGGACACTGATGTTTGTTCGTGATGGCGGGGAGATTACTTTGAAAATCTCTTCGGTGTTCCTTCATGGAGTTCTGTGCTCTGGACTGGGCAGAGTGACTGTAGTGCAGATGCAGTTCCGGTAAACTCTCGATACATTTGGCACTCAAAACCACAAGGATGAGGTTAGGGACAGATAATGCAAGAAGAGGAACATCGAGGGGCCACACTCCCAATATATAATCATTCACTTCATGATACGTTTTAATAGCAGGAGGAGATTGATATGCCGCATTTATATATGTTATTTCAAGCGTCCCAATGTCTGGATAAAATCCAGATGTAATACACTTTCATCTACATACATTATAAAGGTCACAAGGGCCAGGAGCTCATAAAAGCACATTCTACTTTTTTCTTTCTTTTTTTTAACCATACATTTTATTTCAATGCTCTCTTTTTTTTACCAATCTAAAAAAAATCCATTACTGTATTCTGTAAGGCAGGACATATATTTATAATATTTATTAGCATGGAGCGGGCTTTGCTTTGCATCTTATACCTCTATTGTCTGGTTCCCACCATGTTGTCTGTCTGGTACCCTGAAAGGTTTCCTGACCTTCATTTTGCTTTTGCTGTTTTGATAGATTTCGTTAATTTGGTCTTTTAAATGGATTTCTAAAACACTGAGAGACAAAAATAATTAAAAAATGGCTAATTTTATAACTACTTACATTTTAAATAAATGAGTCAGTTATATGATTTGCAGAATACATTTGACGGAGATCTGAGTCCCGCTTTGAATCAGCGCCGGATGGGGTTTCTTTCTTCCAGCGATATTTGGCTCCACTGTGCATACAGTCTACACGGACACAGCTGGTGCTCACTGTTTTATATTTCATATATATATATATATATATATGTATGTATATATATATGTATATATGGTGACAGCAATAAGGAGAAGGTTAACATAGCTTCAAACGGTTCTGCTTATCTTACTGCAAGGAATAAACCGGCAATTCTGCTGTATTATTACTGCTGTTGTCAAAATGGTGACAGTGAGGATGATATTTTTGTTACTGGCTGTACAGAAACACCTCTTGTTTCTTGATTGGCACTGAGCTGAGGTTAATTACCGTAGATTACTGCCTTGCATGGCCTCTTGTTTCTCAGTGGTTGACTAGTTAAAAAGGCCCGCAGGTGCTCTATGAATACATATCAGCACCTGTGACTGGCAGACACATATCTTCCCCTCATCTGGAGAGGCTCAGGGCAGACATATTTATCATACCATATATTATTAAAGGATATCATATGAGAAAAAGAATCATAAACTCCCTTTGAGTAGCTATAAAATAACCTATTATTACATTATACGATGACTCAAAGATAACGTTGGGTTCACCACTAGGTAGGAGTGCAAAATTATGGTCACTTACAATGTGAATATGTGTTGAAATGATATGAAGTCTAGAATTTTCAGCTCATTGTAACTTACTAAACCGTACCACGTTTGTCCATATAGACAGAGGCATGATGGGAATATTGAAGTAATACTATAGAGCGCTTGAAATGATAAACTGTGCCGTAGTAGAAGGCCGGTCCAGACATCCATAGTGTGACCGGAAGTGTTGAAGTGGGTTGATTAGCTGCCTGTCTTGCTGTCACTTTACAGGAAGAAAGCTGCTAATTTCTGTTTAATTACAGTGTGACATAATCACAGGGGACGGTCCCCTCAGAGCCCGTTTCCTCAGACAGCTCACTGACACACCCTTACTTTGTGTCGTCGTCCATTATACACGTCACACTTGGTCCTCATGGGCATAATTCAAAAGAGATGTTGACATGGAAATCAGTGGCATCCCATGACACAGCAAAATGCGAAATGTCCTTTTGGTTATTTTACCAATATAGAGAGGAACAAGAAGGTGGTGCTTCCTTTTGACACATTTTTTGATGGCCTTAAATGTAAAGTTACAGCTCCAGGATAGTTTTTTTTAGATTTCACTTCACTTTCTAGTAAAAGAGCCTCTTACATTCCTTGTGCACACACATACACACAATACAATACATGCAATACAAACCTTCTCATTTTCCAATATTAGATTATTTGACGTTGGTTCGGGAACTTCTTCTTCCCACGTGGGCATTCTCTTTGCTGAGTGAGTAATGTATGGAGCAAGAAGCATCCGGCGGGAGTGAGTGCCCCAGAAAGAGGCCTCTGCACTCGGGCCCACTCAGCACGGCTGCGACAGCTGGAAGTTGCACTGCTGGGAGGTTTGGGAAGGAAGGCTTTTCCCCTGCTGTACGAGTGCTGTTGCTAGAACATGACACTCCTGGCCCCAATCCTAGCTCTCTCCAGTTCTGTTTTAGTCGATGCAGCAGAGCCAGCGGGAGTAGTGACTAAAGGCTCCCAACACTGTGATGACCACTGCCTCCGAGAAAATAATAGTCGACACTCCAACCGGGTAAAGTCACATTTGTGGACTGACGTTTTGTTTTTTGTTACGGCTCCACTTAGGGTGTCTCTTGAGTTAAGTGGGCTCATAGTTAATTCAGGGTTAAAGCTATTGTGTGTGTGTTCACATTAGGATAATTATACATATTTCCACCCTCGGGAGGTGTCCTTAAACATGTGTTTTTTTTCTGTAGATTCTTTCTGCCTCAGTCTGTTGAGAATTACTAGTTGAAGGCCTAACTTAATGACTTTGTTTCTGACAACACTGGCTTGCCCTACTTTAACTTCTGACAGCAGAGGCTGGATGCTACGGAGGCAGAAAGAGGCAAGCTCTCGGGGAGAAGGTCTAATATGAGACAGTATAAGCAGACGGGAATTAGGTTTCCTAACCTGCCTACACGCCGGAAACTATAACCTGCTGTTTTTACTCTTCAGCTTTTGCATCGGTCAAAGGAACAATATCAGAAGTGTGGCTCGGCTTTTGACAGTTTGTTTCCCCCCCCAATGTTTGCAGTCCTTATGCTAAGCTAAGCTAATCGGCTGCTGGATTTAGCCTCATATTTAAGGTAGAGATGAAAGTGGTATCAATCTTCTAATCTAACGCAACAAAAAGTGAATGTTTGTTAATTTCCTTTAATTCTCTAAAAACAACAATGTCAATTTGTGCTTTCGCAGGTCAACTTAATCTGACACTTTGGAAAAGTTGGATCAGGAATGCTAATGCTGTAAAGTTAACATTCTACTGTTTCTTAAAATTTCTGCAGTTTCCTCTGCAAAAAAAAAAAAAAAAGATGTATACTTCTGTGTGGTAATGCAGTATGGAGGCCTGTGATTTAGTTCAAGTCAAGCCATCAAACAAGCCAAAGCAAGATTATTCCGCTTATACCAACAATTTACTCTGAAAATAAAGCTTAATTTCAGTCATACAGTTTATTTGTGCCCTGTGGTGTGCTCAATTGCTATGAATAGGAAGAAGAGATGGTGGCAAATATCTCAATGTGTATAACATAATTTTAACCATTTTTAATCATTGATATTCGTGGATGGATATTTGAAAGGAAAAGATGCTTTAAATCAAATGGTGGAACCACAGTCCTTAATTCTAGACATAATATTTTTGAACAGGTATTTTATACAAAATTTAAATCAAGATGTAATTTAATTCTATGTTTTACATTATTTCTACAGTTCTAATGTTATGTGTCAGCCATTCAAAGAGTGACTGTAGATGACCTCGGCACCATTAGGCGTCATAAATCCAACCATTAGTAAAGCAACATGTCTGTTTTGGAGCAATTTGCAGCTTCTCATTGCTCCCTTTCATGCATAATGTAATGGTTTTAGTCTGGGTGATCAGAGCAGAGGAGAAGTGAGCGGGGAGATCTCGGCTAACAGCTCGTTATGCCACGCGTTCCAGCAGCTCATCAGCGAGCAGCCAGTCAGCCATTAGGCGTAATATGTTATTAAATATTTATTTGGTCCAAGGCCACTGCTGTGCTACATTAGAACTACATGTTTGTCATTAGAGGACATCAGCTGCATTATGAATGCAGGATGTGAAGCACAGAGGGCATGCTGGAGTTGAGGTTAGAAAGGGGAGAGAAAACTCAAACCCCTGCTGGTCCACTCTCCATCACTGGGAATAGCATTGCTCCTGGAAGATGACAGGTGACTGGCAAGGTTCTTCATAATAGAGTTTTGTTGACCTGAGACCCAAACCGGTCCGCTTCCACTCGTTATTGCATGTTAGATGTCTAGAAACTGTTAGATGTTGTCGACACAGACTTCATCAATTCATCAAGCTCTTTTTATTCTAGCATACAATTGTGCTGAATCAAAACCCAACATGAGGCTTCATCATGGGCCAAACAAGGACGCATGGTTTCAAAGCACTTTTTAAAAACATTCTCAAACATAAGACATCCCATAGGATAATCACATCATTGGTAATCAAGTAATCACATTTCAACACAAATTTGTTGATCATTCATGTTCCCGCAAGATTAATTGTAAAACATTTGGTGATCCTTAACCCTGAGGTCATTTTCTCGATTTTTACATAGTTTCTTAAATTCCCCTTTTTTAAAGTCACTTGCATATGATACACATGTGTTGTATATCAAATATTGCAGAACAATCTCAGCTCTCTATATAATGAGGCACCATAATACGGCAAAAGTGTAAAGTGATAATATGGCCCTAAAGCTGAAAAATGTAAGCTTGATTCTTTTTACTCATGTGGACGAACTGTTTTGGTTCTATAAATTGGTTTACCAAAGATCTTAGGTTCACAAAAGCAGTGATTCCACTGCTTTTGTGAACATGAATATGAATAAAATGGTAGATACATGTAAATAAATGTCTAAAACCAAAAAAGATTATTATCGTTTTTTGAGTAGAAATGATGTCTGTCACCTTTCACCAAAATGATAAAAATGGGACTGAGAATGGCTTCATACTGCAGATCAAGCTTCATGGGGTGTGTGCAAATGAAAAAATTAACATTACAACAGTTTTTGTTTTCAAACCAAATTTGTATTATATGGTGGGGATGGATGTGATGGAGTGGCTGGCGTTGTGGCCGGCGGTAGTGATCTGGTGGGAGGCAGAGACAGACTGGGAGGCTGCAGCAGCGATGCTGCATGTTGTCCACTGGACCCTGGCAGCTGTGAATCCTCTCTGTAAAATAAATTACTAAACTAAACTAGTCAGTACTAAGTGCACTGAAAGAAAGTTACGATTACGCCGTCTTACAAACACGTAACGGAGATCCAGCAGGGACTATGCTCACGGCATGAGCTAAATGTGCTAACGTAAACAAACTAACGATAGTTACGTCTTACAAACATGTAACGGAGATCCAGCACTACTAGTCGATACTAAGTTCACTGAAAGAAAGTTGATTACGAAGTCTTACGGACACGTAAGACGACATCCAGCACTATGCTCACGGCATGCTCACGGCATGAGCTAAATGCTTAATGCCGCTTAACCAGAGGGTTAAGCGCCTTATTCAGGCCAAAAGTTTTGTCCATACTTGCGACTAATCAGAAAAGTCTAAAAAAAAAGACTAGGTGAGGCTTGTTTATAGGCAAGCCGATTGCTGGTGATGAGTGATGAGTCGGCAGTCAATATTAAAGCAGAATGGTTCAGTAAAATGCAAGATAAAATAAGATAATCCTTTATTAGTCCCACAGTGGGGAAATTACAGGATTACAGCAGCATTGCTCACAATTGAATAAAATAAAAGATAAAAACAGTCAAGTAATATAAATAAACAGTAATAGAGAACAGTAAAAAAACAGTAAAGAAGAATATTAAATATACAGACTGAATAAAGAAGTATATATAAAAGTACTTAAACACACACACACACACACAAACACACACACACACACACACACACACACACACACACACACACACACACACACTGATGTGACATTCCCACTTTGCCGTTAGTGCTAATTAGCTCATTTTAATCATAGTCATTTTTACACTATACCTGCTTAGCACCAGCTTGTTAGCATTGTCACTGCTACCATATTAGCACCTAGCTCAAAGAAATGACACCTCACAGAGACTTTGTTCATTGACCCATTTTTATCCATATATTTTATAATTGAATAAAGAAATACAGGTGGAATCCAAATCCATCTAATTTCTCCTATAATTTTAATATTATTTTGTACTAATTAGGGTTTGTAAATTGCTGCAGAAATGAAGTTGTTACTGCTTTAATGATTAATTATATATTTATTGTAATCCATTCTAACATGCCTGGTTCAAACACTGGTTTGTGAAAGTGTTGAAGTGTTCGGGCTACATAGTGTTTGTTTGGCCCGTGTGTGTGTATGTGTGTGCGTGCGTGTGTGTGTGTGTGTGTGTGCTTCTATCTTGGCTCCCTAGCATTTAGGTCCAAGTCCCAGGTGAACCTTGTTCCACCCTGCTTCCACGCTTGAAGGAGTTCACGGGATTCACACTGAACTTTCCTGCTTTTAAAGATTTTCGTGGATCCATTATCCCTTCTGTCTTTTTCTGCCTCTACACGGGTCCACACAGAGGATTCCTGGCACCAGACTCATTGTTTTCTGATAACGGATTAATGTTAGCTGATGAACAACAAGTTTCCCTGCAAAACAATTACCTCCAAAAGGACTTTTATGTGAGTTGCAAACTCGCTGCTGGTATTTCAGAGCACCTTATTGATAAGGTTTGCTGCACTGCACTTGCCCTCAACATTTTACCACTGCAGCGCTATATAGATCTTCAAATACATGAAGAACCCTTTCTCCTGATTTTTTAAGTGTTGTGGTATTGCTCTCTTATTAGCTCTTGAAGTATGGGCCTGTTTAGCTTAAAGTTTCAGTTTTAAACCGAGAGACTTAATCAAAGGAGCACTACTAATACAGAACATTAGCCCTACAGTACTTTAGCTTGTGTATTGCATACAAATATAGCCTTACACGGTAATTACATTTATTTACTGCTGCTAGCCTCCAGCAGCAAACGCAATGCTCCTTCAACTTTACGGGTAACCCCTAAAATAATAAAGGCCCAAGAACATTGTGTGCGTGTACTGCTAAGTGTGTGTGTGCGTAGTTTTGCACGTGTGTGTTTTGTATATGCTTTTTATGGACTTCGAAGAGGCACAGGAGTGCTAGAAAGTGGGCCTCATACTATATAAATACATACCACAGTGGGGTGCTGGGTGACTCAACACGGTTTAGACTTGACCTCACTGCAGGAGGCATTTAGACACACACACACACACACACACACACACACGGGGGCGCGCAGCAGGTTCCAGCCTGATGCTCATTACTGCCGGTTGAAATGGAGCTCAGCGCCCACACTGGGATTAAATGGGTAAATAGCTCAAATAGAGCAGTGTGAGCCGGTCACTTTGTCATTTGTCACTTTGTCATCGCGTTTGTGTAGATTTGGAAGACACACGTCACACTCTCGCTGCTCTGTAGACACACACAAACCTCTGTCGGCCTGTATGTCAAAGCCTGATGGTCGGATATCTATATACACAGCGCCACAGAGTATTTTCACACACCACTGAGCAATAGCTGCATTATACAGTGCAGAAAATCCTGTTCCAGCTTTATCAATATCCGGCCCTGCAGCCAAAAAGCCCGCCACAGCCAACAGAAAAATCTGACGGCGTGCTGGAGAAGGAGAATATTCATCATCGCTCAGGAGGAAAGGTTGGCTCTGGGGAAACTGCAGGTTGTTTGTTCAAGCCAGACAATGTTGTGTTTGTTTATTGTGGAGGTCTCTAGCCAGCTGGCTTCCCCTTCATTGCCAAAGGATAGGAATAATGGACAGCCTGGCAGTTTAGGGGGAAATCAACTACTTTTTCTGGTGTTTTTTTCCTCCCTAATATCGGTTTGTTGGAGCACAATTTCTCTTTTGCAGCAGCACAGTGGTAAATGCTGTTAATTCACAGCTGCGAGCTGCCCCGTACGACATCAGTGTTGTGCTGCCGGCCAGAGTGCTGCTCCACTGCTGCTGCGGAGGGAGTGGGTTGTGTTCCTCACCTTGATAGAAGCAGCTGAGAGACTGGAGGGAGGCTGCTTTTCATGTTCTTCACTGCATTCTAGAGGTCTAGTCTTTTCTTCCAAGGTTGTTCTCATCCACCGCGGCATGAACTACAGGGCAAGTTGGTG
Source organism: Myoxocephalus aenaeus (assembly GCA_038501785.1). Taxonomy (NCBI): domain Eukaryota; kingdom Metazoa; phylum Chordata; class Actinopteri; order Perciformes; family Cottidae; genus Myoxocephalus; species Myoxocephalus aenaeus. The sequence continues at coordinate 3,536,293 of JBAMJR010000053.1, forward strand.
TTTGGTGGGAAGGGTCGAAGAGGTCACTCGCTAAAAGGAGAGTCGGTGTCTTGTCCAGGCGTGTTGTTACCTGACTTTCACAAGGGGAACGGACTTTTCAAGGCTGATTTGAACTATTATCATTTGTGTGCACAAGAATACATGTGGAGTATCTGTATGTGTATGTCGTGTCCTGTAAGCTTATTCTTTTCAAGGCTATCAATGAACTGCTCAAGTAATGTTCCTTTAACTTCAACATTTTGTAAAAAAGTTAGCAGGGGGGAACGCCTAGATTGGCTCTTTCCAGAGTAAAAAAAAAAAAAAAAACTAAACTCATGCTTAATGCTACAACAATTCACTTTTATTTTGTGTTGATTTTGGTGGTCTCTGTCGACAAAGGCGGTCGTGTTTCTGATCACCACAGAATCCCTTTTTTTTTTTTTTTTTTTTTTACTGCAGGTCCTTGTTCTGGTTCTCCTGTTCCTCTCTTCCCTTCAGCCTTCTGGCCGTTAGTTAGACGAGAAGATGCATACCTCTCAGGTGTGCCCTTTTTAAATATGAAGCTACAGCCAGGAGACCATTAGCTTGGCTTAGCACAAAGGCTGGAAGCAGGGGGAAAAGGCTAGCCTCGCTATCTCCAAAGTAAAAAATTAAAACCTGGCTAAAGCTCACTAATTAGCACATATCTTGCTCGTTTAATCAGTACAAAAAAAGCCAGGGTGTTATGCTAAGCTAGATGCCTTCTGGCTATAGTGTGATATGTAGTGTACAGATATGAGAGGCCAAGAATTAGGATTAGCAGGGAGCATTCATGAAAATGTTAAACTAATGAAGCATGCATCATAAAGTTGTATGTATGTATGTATATATATATATATATATATATATATATATATATATATATATATATATATATATATATGAATATAAATATATATTATTTGTTTTATTCATATTCTTTACTCAAACTATGAAATGTCATTGAAATTCTGTTTTTAAAATATTTTATTTAAAAAATAATATTACATGCAAGACCATGGAAATATCACTGGAGAAAAACTAATTATGACGGAGCCCTCGGGGGAATTGTGTCACTACGCTACATAGTGTAAAATAAAAAATGCTATGCTAACAAATGCAGATGAGTATTGACCGTGCAGCTCTAGCTGACTGAACTGCGAAAACCTTCACCTCCAGAGAAGCCAGGAGGAAAAGAGTTGAGTTTATGTTGACATCGGGGCCGGAGAGCCAGACTGTGGCCTCCTCAAGCTTCCCGAGCTCCTGAGCTGACAGCTTCGGCTGCCCTGCCAGTGAACTCTTGCATCTGCCACATTTTTCTACTTGGATACTCTGACTCTGCTGTAATACAACACAACTCTGCAGTCTTTAATTGTATACTTATAGACGGAAGGAGGGTGTTCTCCTGCTCCTCTCGATGTCTCATTATTTCTTGCTCTCTTTCTCATGCTGTTGTATATTTGAGGCAGTGGATGCTGTTGGAAGAAGTGTAATCACTAATTGCACATTGCTGTTCCCTTTTACTCTTATCTTGTTTCTCACCCCAATTGGAGAATCATGCAGGGGTTCTCATCACACGTTATTTTAAACGCTGTGATCAGCGTAATGAGCGAGGATGGAAGTGTTCATCTTGCGTTGCAGTATTCTGCCCCTGTGGCGCAAATCAAATTTATTGTGAAAAGGAGTGAGTTTGGTCATCCGAGTTGCCGTGTATCTTAAGTGAGATCATTATAAAAGGGTGAGACCATTAACTGTCTGACTCTGATGAGATTACTCACTTGTCTTTACAAGGTTCATTGATTTGCCATTTTACAACACAGGGTGTTGTATATATATATTTTTTACAATCTTACCATTGAACACAAATTCCGCTGTTTTTTTAAGGATGTCATGTTCCAGTCATTTGATGCATTTTTTTTGGCCTTTAAACATCATGCAAAAGCATTAAAATGTTAAAACGCAGTTATGAACGTGTTAAACAATTGTGTTAAATTGCTGCAGGTAGCGCTTTAATTTCCATTTATTGAGCGGTGGTTCTTAGTATCACGGCTAAGCCTAACTACTTTCCATTTCTTGCGAGTGCTTTTCATTATGCTAACAAGTTTCCTCGATTCCTTTTCCTCGTCTCCTCTCCTAGTGCCTTGGGCATACCCAGTGGAGATGTGAGCGGAGGAGGTGAACACGAGTCTAGGCAACAGGCGTTTAGCAAATGAGACATCTTTTCCTCGGAACAGTCATTTCAAAGAAACCCCAATTAAATGTGACCTGGCTCAATGGGACAAGTATATACGGACGTCATACGTCTTCATTTTAAACGCAAACACTCACACATATTCAATGAAGAGAGGCTAACATTTACTTCCATGAAAATCTTGCGGATGAAGCACAGACTGTTGTTGTTTTTTTTGCTGATTCTCATTGCACAGCATGCTGTTTCCCCTTTGGGACACATTTTAGTTTGAGGCTCTTCACTAATCCATCACTACATTTCGAGCTTGGGTCATCATGCCTTTTGATCTCTCTGAAATCTCATGTCACCACAGTGTAATGGTGAGCAATATGCTTTTCTTTCAAGGAGTATTTCTGGGGCAGAACCTCCTTGTATGAAGCAGCATTGGCCTATTTAGTGTCTACGCGGTGCGTGGTCAGGCCTGGAGGGTGCTCTCGCTGGTCGATAGAGCTTAGCAACCAGGGAGCAGGTAAGCAAGAGGCGAGAGTGCTTGATAATGAAAAGACCTTCGCCAGATAGTCTTTACTGTTCTTTTGTGGGTCCTCGGGGTACAGGTCCCAGACATGTGAGGCAACATACAGTATATCCAGAGTGGAATGTCCTCAATAGGTTTACATGTGAAATAACTCTACAAAGAAAATAAGTTTCTACTGATTATATTTCAAATTCTAATCCATGTTAATGGTTTTAATGTTTGTGTCTCCATATCAAGCTGTCTAAATACATCTTTGATTAACATTTCACTATTACCCCAGATTCACATGCCTTTGATTTTGCGCTCCAACCCTCCCGACCTCCTGGGGTGTTCTGCATGCCTGACACAGCTGGAGTCATAAAAAATGCATTGAGTGTATGTTCATGTCAGGTGGCTACTACCATACACACTCCGTCACATGGCAGTTCATCTACTGGCCACCAAATGACGGCTGTGAGGGAACAGATTGTTTTGAAGTATGTGCAAAGAATCAATTTGTCTCAACATCTTTTAAAAGTCATGCTAATATCTGCTCATCAGCACTGATGAACGTATCTACAATATTTTGTCCCAGTTTTTATTTTTTGATCTGCTGGTGGTGTTGGATAAAAAGTCAGGGATCACCAAAATCTGTACGATTCCTCCTTTGGGTACCATTTATTTAACCTGACCCGCCAGATTTTTTTTTTTACACAGAACCATCTGAGAATCAGCCATTGGAAACCGTTGAAAAAGGGCAGGGAGGTGATTGGATGAACCATCTATCAATCAAACTCTTGCCGAAGCGAGTCGGGAGAAGAGTGAATCTAGAAAAGCTCTTCTCTCAATGACGAAATACACTCTCCATATAACTGATGCTTTTGCAGCATCTAAGCTAACTCTTCGGGAGCAACCATTATTGTTTGGAATCAACAGTCGACTGAGTCATCTTGCAAACACTTGAGCCATGACTGTAGCTGCCAGTAGCTCCTGGATGCTGATTGGTGCATGCTGTGGCCATAAACGCATTACTTGAAGCCTGACGAGATGGGATCCCGCCGTGCAAGCTGAACCATGGTCACTGTACCACATGTTGTGGAGTTCCATTCAACAGTTGTTGAGATATTTGAGTCTAGATCAAAAAGAAAACTGATCAACGGATTGACCATTGAGCACATGCAGAAAAGTAAGAAATAACTTCTTTGCCTGGAAAACTTTAAGATGTAATTTTCTTTTTAGGATAAATAGTAATGCTTCATCATATTAACAAACCAATGTGTTATTATCTTAAAGATGTAGCCCTCTGCAATGTGTCTTCTGCACTGCTTTGGACAACTTGTTCCTTTTATCCAGATAAAACAAGATGGATTTGTCAATTTTCTTCAGTGGGCGAATGTTTTTAAAAGGAAAACGGAAAGAAACTCAAGTTTGAGAAATGAACTAATAACTGATCAAACTATTAGGTTGGTACTACACAAATGGCCACATCGGCAACTTTTCAAAAGCCACCTGCAGTATATAGAATCCCTTTGATATTCCCTTCGGCACAGACACACAATTCACACAGTTTTTCTATGTTCTTCACACACACACATTTTCATACATACTGTATACTCTAGAGGGACATTAACTGCAGATTAGAGAACACACCGGCACAGACAGAGCGCTGCTTCATTACTGGTGGCATTTAGGAGGGGGATCCCTGCACCTTATCCAAGACAAATGCCAGTGCGCAGCACACAGTACCACCTATTATATACTGACATCTATGGAAAGGTTAATGCAGTCCTTAAGTGTAAGAGATGCCCGGCTGCTCTGGACCGCTTTCTCCACTTTCATTGGCCCATGTGGTGGGAAGGGTGGAAGTAAGGACATGTTGATGGCCAGTTGTGTCTATGTCTGTTTATGCTTGTTTGTGTATGTGTTAATGTTGTGTGACAGCATCTGCTTCTTCTTCTCCCCCCGCCACCCACATATAAAATAGATTAAGCATGAAAAGAAAAGTTCTAATTGTGTAGGTGAGATTGAAAAACAAACTTGCACCACAGAGGATAAAAATAGATGACAAGCAATTGAGCGGCTTAATTGGATAACATGTTATAATAAAAGTGATACTTTCTGTGAGTGTGATGAGAGGAAGTGAGAAGGTAGGATGAAAATGTTGAAAATGGAGCCATGGCTTTGAAACTATTGGATCAACCCTGCATGCGCTCATTCATCAGTCACTTAATTAGAGATTCACACCTGGGAGTGTGTAATTATATCAATACACTTTAATCACGTATTGACATATGCCACAGCCCTATCCATTTTCCATGTGTGTTAAAAAAAAAGAGAAAAGAAAAGAAGTTGCATTTTTAACATGTATATTGCGTTTGATATTAATGAGAGAAAGGTCTTGGGTGTTTTGCTTCAATAATGCAATTCTGTGTTAATATGGTGCACTTTACTATAGTAACATGACCACAGTAATAGACAAGTTCAGTGTTAAAGGTACCCTGCCTGTTGGCAAGTGAACATGGATATAAACAATGTAGGTTTCAGAAGTTTAAAGAAAATCCGCTGTACAAATGTTTTACTTTTACCGAAGTAAAGGATCTCACTATTTCTTCCACCACTGATTTATACAGTAAGTGGCCTGATGCCACTTGAATCTCCACTGAAGTCCAAGTTGTAAGATCACCAAAAAGTAAGTTATTCCCTATTTAATTGCAGCCATTTCCCAAGCTAATGAAGTCATCAGGGACAATTTTTTTTCACAGCATTAAATGTCAAATGCTAATTTTTTCAACTGGCTTGTACAGTGTAATAACTCCATAACAAAACTCCAGCACGGTAAGCATAGCACCGTTAGAATATGCTGCACAAGGTGTTCAGAGAAATCCGACATACAGTTTGATGTATTTTTTTGGCAATGACATTTGTAAAATTGTAGGATTTCTTGGAAGTTCCACTGCTATGGGTCTAGATATTTGCTTGAATTTGAAGTGAATTCTTCCTCACGGTCCTCTTCAGCCACCCTGCTCGCTTCTTTTGCTCCTGTGGCTTGGTGTCACTAGGAATCAACTGTAACAGCGCAACACGACATCCCCAGGGATATTAACACTCACACACACAAAAAAAAAGTACTAACAGAGCCATGCCTGTTGTTTCATTTTTTTCCTCTGAAACAAAAACTGTGTCTTTTGGTGTGCAGGGAGGACAGGGAATCAAAGAAAACATGTCTGGAGGTAAAAGATTAAAAAGGGGATTTTCAGTTTACTGCCGGAGGGTAAGGTAAGCCTCTGGAGATGGTTAAAAAAAAATCATGACTTTTTGCTTTGGAATTTCATCCACTGCTTTGCTTCAGCTAGCACAGCTTCGAAGGGCTGTGTAATGGAGGAGAGTCATTAATATGAGTGGATTGGCAGTTGTTAATGAAAACATTCTTAAAACAGTGGAATATGAATAATCATCCCAAAGCTGATCTTATCACCTTTGCTCACAATGATGAAGGAAACGACACGTGTGGATATAATGATCTGGATGGTGGCAAGAGACGGTGTTCTACAGGTGCAGCTAATCAGGTTAACGAGGGGATGCTAACGATTAGGACAGAAAGAAGCAAGAAAACACAATGCATGAGGGACGTGTGTGTGTGTGTGTGTGTGTGTGTGTGTGTGTGTGTGTGTGTGTGTGTGTGTGTGTGTGTGTGTGTGTGTGTGTGTGTGTGTGTATGTGTGTGTGTGTGTGTAGGAGGGGAATGGCAGATGTAGCGTTTCTAATTGAACATTCATGAATCTCTATTTAGTTGCCAAGGCAACCCTGTCTCTGGTTTGGATACATGGTTATGAACCAACTTTATTCAACACTTTAATGTATACAAGATAGTCCATTCTCCAAAACCGTCTCTATCACCTGTCCTGTAATGCTACTTTATTTAGGAGGCTGTTTGTATAATCTGTTTTAATCTGTATGATGTACATTAAAGTATGAGGTAGCTGCTATACAGGGTATATAGAGCTTAATGCTAATGTCAGCATGCTAACATCCCAATGACAATGCTAACAATATGTTGAGCAAGTAATGTTTAGCAAGGTCCCATTTTACTTGAGCATGCTAACATTTATTAGCACCAAGAACAAAGCACAGCTGCGTTTGATGCCATTGTCGTTAGTTTTGTAGGTAGTTGGTTATTTGGGATTCTTTCCCCTTTGTAAAACTAAATGTCCTACCCAGCTATTTTCCTACTGTGTCAATACTACTTTTTTGGAGTATTTACTGTATTTACAAAGAAGTAGTAAAATATCACCTTGTGGTTTTGTGCGACAGTTCCATATATTGTTTAGTTTGACACTGGGTGTTTATAGTAAAGATAAAGCGAAGCATTACACCCTTGCTATGCGTACCGTCTGCAGAGTCACACACATTGAGCTGTCCGCGGATGTCTGCTTTGGGGTTTGGGCTCACCCTAACGGATATGGGCAGAGGATGACATTTAGATCACAGGGACCAAAGGAGACACGTGGACACTTTAAGTATGAATCTGCCTTCATAATAATACAAAATTAAGATGAAAATTACAAGGCAAATTGACTGTGAGTGAGTTAAATACTGGCCTAAATAAAGCTGTGATCTTCTTTCTTGCTTTGTAACTATTTGCAAAAAATGGGTGACTGTAATTAATTAATGATTAAAAAAAAAATAGATTAATCATCTTCATTCTTGAAATGATGACTCGTGCGGTAAAAGATGGGCCAAATTTGCAAGACCTCGCAATATTTGCATGGAAACTGTTTATCTGGCATTAAAAATAAAAGAAACCCTCCGTCGCAGCATGCTGGAGTTTCCTGGAGGGGCTGATTAATGTTGGATGGAGTCATGTCTAACTTGTTTGTGTCAACGGGTCGGAAGAACTTAAAGTTGCATGATTCTGCTGCGATGTTTGAACGGAGAGTCTGATTCAGCGTCTTACTCACGCTACCTCGGGCCAGACCCCCCGATACAGAAATAACCATCGGCTTCGTCGTACCTTCTGTTGACTCTCAAGCTGACAGTCACACTAACACATGAACAAACATGGGTATGATAACACACAAAACATGCGGACAGACACAAAGGCACACACACACACACGGGCCTTGTAACACATCCACAAAATTCTGCTCCCCACACACACACACACACACACACACACACACACACACACCCTCCCTCCCTCCCTCCCTCGTTTTTCTGTAAATGATTTATCTGCTCTGATTTGGGAGAAATGATTCTCCGTAATGAAACAGACAGAGAAAATGATTTTTTTATTCATCTCGGGACAAAGCGGGCCATGGCCCTTCTCTTCATGGTAGACAGCTCGTATAAACACCGCCAATGAGCTTGGAGTTTTCCCATTACCCCCTCACACCCTCTCATCATCTCCACTCTGGATTCAGCACGCTCGGACGGACAGTCCATCTAATGAAGGCCCGCAAATTCGCTTCGGAGAACCTCGCAGAGATTCTTTTCTGTCGCCATCCTCTCCTTAATCAATTTACAGGTCGTGAGCCGCGGGCTGAGCTATATGATTATTGTTATGGCGAGGCGGGCGTGCTCGTCGCTCGCTTGTCTAACCTCGCTAACACCTCCAGAGCAGGCGACCAGATTGAACGATAAAGTCGTCTCTGCAAACCCATCCTGATTTAGAGCCCCTCGTAAAATTGATACTTATTTTTCTCTTCTCCGGTGCTCACTGAAGTGCGATATCATAAACTGCTCCCCTCGTTTTTTTTTTCTTCGTTTTTTTCCGCTCCTTCTCGTTCGGAGATTTAAGGCTCTGGGTCACAGGGATCACTGAACAGGGTTCTCTCAATGTCAGCGACCATCAAGCGACTGCCTCCGAAGTTTGGAATTATATTTGGCCGAGGGGACCATCCAAGTCTGAATCACTGCCAGCTGGAAGAACGGTGAAGGAATGTGTGTCGTTGGTTCTTTGAGTGCTTTGAACAATTTTCATTTTCACAAGACTTAAGTGGATATTCGAGGCCTTGTGACCCCGCCTTCCAATCTCGTTCTCTTTCCGCTCACATATGGAGGCACACTGACACATGGAAGATAGGCTTTGTGCTTCACTGTCATTATCTCCCTGTTAGTAAGCTGGTGTATGAGCTGCAATAGCAGACTGGGTCAAAAGCTGTCATACCTCTCCAACGTGATTGACAGAGGACTGTAGAATATCTCTGCACTGGGACTGAACGAGATAGCGTTTGCACATGTGAAAGATATGTATGCTGTGCAACATTTAGACGAGGTAAGGGAGTGCCTGTTTCCAAGGGCTAGTCAAATTATAAATAAGAAGAATAACATAAAACTCTTCAGCCAAATGTTTTACATGAGCGCTGTAAAAGCCGATTCTTCCAGATTATTCCCTGCACTAGAGTCCACACTCCCACTGGGTCGCGTGTTTCAGTGTTATGCTGAGGACGCGTGCATGTGTAATGCAGTGGAGGGGACATGACCCGGGCTCGTACACTAGAGATGAGGGTTTGGAGGAGGCTAGTGACATCTCAATCTATTTTTTCATCCGACATGACCACTTCTAATTGCATTGGTGCATAGTGTACTCAGCATATTTGTATGGCCATTACACTTATTTTATATGCAAAGTAAGTGCTGAGAAGCCTAGTTATTCTTAACGACTGCAAAAGGTGTTGCTGCAATTTGTTAACATATTCTAACTTTTTTTTTTTTTTTTGTCTAATCATGGTGGAGCAGAAAATCGACTTCTTTCAGTTTTTCTTTTTTTTTTACTTAAACTAATGTTGCGTTAAATTGTTTTGGGTAATGTGAGGTTGAGATTTTATACATGGTTATTCTTGATTCGTTTTTAAAGCATCACTTCACATCCATAGCAGACTTATTTTTTTATTTTTACATTAATTCGATCAATGTAAGAGATAATTTCATGTGAGATCAGAATGGGACCATCAGCTGATCCATTGCTTGGTGAATATCTGCCCAATTCACATGTGACTAAATTTAGCCAGTAAAATCCAGGCATGATCCAGTTTTGTCTTCTCCCTGTGTCTTTCCCTGTGGCTGAGTGTGGGCGCTGCGTGTGGGCAGTTAGGACAGGGATGTTTGAAAGGCTTGGAGCGAAGACCCCCAGGAGCCCCAGGTTTGAGTGACCACGCACTTTACAGAGCCAATCTAAATCCTGCGTAGGCCTACTTTAGAAGGAGATTATTTTAGAAACCTTTTTTTGTTGCTTTGCCCATCTGGAATGTATAAAGATGTTTTAAGGACTTACTGCCTCTCAAAACCCCAAAACTTCATTGACACCTAAATTAAAGGAATAGTTTCACATTTTGGGAAATGGATTTATATTAATATACTTAATAAATTGCTTTCTTGCCAAGAGTTGGATGAAAATATCGCTATCACTCGCATATTTGCCAGTTAAATGGAAGGCTACAGCTAAGAGACAGTTAGCTTAGCCAAAGATTGGAAACCTTTGGAAAAGAGGCGCCAGTAGTCCAGGACACTATTGTTCGTCAAGAAATAGTCTGGCTGTCATTTCCACGCTTTGGTTTGTGTACAGAGTTAATCAAGATATAACATGTCATTTAGCGATCTTTATAAGTGCTGATGTGTATGGGGGATTTTGTTACCGAGCCAGGCTAGCCGTTTACCTCTTTTTCCTGTCTTTAAGCTAAGCTAACCAGCCTTTTCCTGTAGCCTCATATTCACTGTACAGCCCCAACAGTGGTACATCTTCTCATCTAACTAATCGAATAGACGGATAGATTTCCTGAAATGCCAACCTATTCCTTATAGGTATAACGTTTCTTGCGCAACTCAAATTGTTCACAATCAACATTTCTCCAATGAGGAGTATGAAGGGTGTTTGGTCTTTGCAGACGTCTCAAATGATGTGATACAACTGACTGGTAAACATCTATTGTACCGGCAGCTTGAAATGACGACCTAAATAAGCAAAGGCAAACACTGCTGGCACTTTAATTATGTTTTGAGGGGATATGATGGGAAAACTGCTTATGCAATGGAAACATACACAAAAACTGCACATTGTATGTGTCTTTCTTCTCTCTGTTCTGTGTTTTTATCTTTCCCCTTTTCTTTTTGTCTTTCCTCTTCATGATTCCCCTCGTCACTGCATTTTCATTTTTCAATATTTAATTGGCAGACTTTTTACATAATTCAGGCGGCGCATCGGCAAGATGTTTGCATTCTTGTATTTCTATCTTTGGGGGGACCAATTAGAGTTGTAGATCTACAGTGAGGACATTTGTAATGACCTTCTGTCAATGAGGGTCCTCACAAGTATTACAGTACAAATGCATGGGTGTGCATGGATGGAGGGTGACATGCCAGCTTCTGGGAGAGCACACACCAGATATGTATTGCCTTTCAGTTAAAATCAGGCCACTCCGTTTGCATTAACATTATTTTGCATCTTTTTACCCCTTCTTTCTTTCTGTTCCTCTTCCGCTTTGCTTCAGTTGTCTTCCCCCTCTGTCTGGATCTCGTCTGTTTGTTTGGGGCTGGGTATTTCAAAGCGCTTGTTGCAGTGAGAAGAAAGGCAGATTCTGCCCACTAAGCAGCGAGAGGCCTGCGCCGGTGTGAAATCTTGTGGGCTCACTGAGCAGCTTTGTGTTTTAACAGGTAGGAGGAGCTGTGCTCTGCTGAGGCGCTCGGCCTGGGCAGGTCGGTAGATAGGAGAGACAGAGGGAACAGTTTGATTTGTTTTGACTTAAGTTTCATGCAGGGATCCTATACCCATTTTCAGCCTTTCTTACACACACTATTATCTGTCTAGTCAATAATAAGCTGGCACCAGGAGAAAGTTAGTTTAGCGTTGCACAAAGACAAAAGTAATCTGCCTGCTAGCTCATTAATTACCATTTTATATGTTTTATCTTGGCTGGGTGCATTCATTTCGTAGCATCTCTCCTGCAGCCATTTAAGAAATAGTTTGGCACATGTTAAACCACAATGAGTCTTTTTTTTGGGTACCCTTCCCAGTATAGATTAACCACACAATATTTAATTTATTAATTAGTGAGTTTTAGAGGTCACTGGTAGGCATATTTGTTGCTTTTGCAGAGCCAAGTTAGATGTTTACAACCTTTTTGCTAAGCTAAGCTAACTGTCTCCTGGCTGTAGCTCAATGTTTACTGTACAGACACACGAGAGGTATCAATATTCTCATCTAACCCTGGGGAAGAAAGCAAGTAAGCATATTTACTCTTCTTTATTTATATAATGGGAGTTGTAAATCTGGGCAAATGAATCAAAACACTTTGCCTTTTGAGTCTATATGTAGATAAGCCACATCATTCTGAGCCCAATATTTTCCTTTTTTGCAAATCCACAAAGCATATCACAATCCAAATACCAAAACAACTCCATGCATTTGTTTGCAAGCCATGTCTTCCAGGCAAAGTCATATTGAGAAAATATGCAACATAATAGTGCCTCTGATGAGCTTCGGGGGTGACTAGTTGGCAGACAAAGACAAAATCAATACAGAGGCGCTAAATTGTCGGCAAGAATGAAACGGCTATATTGTCACACATGCCATGCTTATAAATAGGCCACACATATTAAGTCTTCTGAATTGTATGAATGTAAAGCATTACACACGGCACCGACATACATAGCATTTAAAATCCACATAAAGAATATATTATTTTTGTCAGAACAGAATAATCTCCAGCTGTGATCTAACATCTTGCCTTTAGAGCCCCTTTAACTCAAGCGATACGAGACACTTTACGACCAGCATGGATCAAAACACGTTTAGTGTAACTCTTATGGAGAGTTTACACGAAACATAAATGAACGCTCTGGAAACATTATTTGCTCTTGAGATGTTGTGAACGTGCCAAGAAAATGACAAACAGCATTAAAAATGTAATGAACATATTTGATTCTGGGCCTATGGGGAGAGAGAGAGAGATGTGCAGAACTATATACAGGAGATAGGAGGAGTTGATGGAAGCCTACAAATGCTGGGAGAAAGTGCAAAACAAGATAATCAAAACGGCGTGGAGAGGAAAAGGACTTGAGGGAAGGAGGCAGTGAGAAAGACACAATGATGGAGAGATGTTGAGGGAGTTGGTGCTCTGCGAGGTGGATGCTTGTAGTCTTCATGCAATGTAAGGTCTCTGTAACAGAGCAATAATAAAGGGCCTGCAGACAGTGTGGAAAATTGGATTTTTATGGCAGCACATCAAATATAATTAAAAGTTTGGGATACAGAGAGTAAGAGTTTAGACAGGAGAGGTGGCTTTGTGAATACCTTTTGTTAAGGGTAAAAGAGGCAGGACCACACAGTGTTCCCGTCTCGGTCAGTGGACGTAATCGTTCTTATTAAGATTATATTAAACACTGAGCCTGAAGGTTCATTATTGACCTTGACAAAAATAATTATGAGCATATGGTAATTTATTTGGATTATTTTTTCAGTTTCTGGCCTTCATCAGTAGATTGAGTTTTCTTGGATGTGATCTTCCTCCATACAGCATCACTGTATAGGGGAATATAACGATCACACCTCTGACCTTCCACACTCTTGTCAACTGGACAATCCATTATAAGTGAGCTACATATGCCAAAGAAGGAAACGTGGTGTGGGTGAAATATCCCCCCCAAAAAAACTCTGTCTTTTGTCCATGTGCAAAGAATGTATTCATGATATTTAAAAAATGTTTGATATATTGACTGGAACCTAGCTAGCTCCATTTGTTACCTCACCACTAATTAGTCTGTGATTTGATCCGGTAGCATTCCCTCGGCAAACTTTAAAGGGAAAACTCAAAATGATTTCTAACCTGTCAGCAAGCAGTGGATTGCATCTTCAAAGACTATTTTTGTGGTCCCACAGGTGTCTACGATCCTGCCCGGAATGATAAAATCTCTGCCTGGGTTGAAACCAACAATTTCATCTAATATTTGTTTTGCTAAACTCGGATCTTCTTCTCTGCAAGATGTATGTTATGCTCGTTGCATTAGCTGTAGCAGTTCTAGCAGTCTCTGGGAAAAACCAATGTCCCATTGGCCCGAAAACTAATTTATCAGACAGCCCATTATTCCGAAAACAATCCCCAATTGTTCCAAAGGCCAATTGCTATGAAAATACACACAACAAACAGAAGCACATGGCGAATTAGTACGCAGAATGACGTCATCTGACTTTCTGGTCACTGTATATTATGGTGAAGACTTGACCCCTCCTACTCTGACTCTAATAACCTGACATCCTAACCCTAACAAATCTCACTCATCATGCCTGAACCTAACCAACAAAGGCCATACGTTCTGGCCAATCAGAGGCAGGGTAAACATAATTTGGAAGGTGTAGATCTGCATAATAACTAGTCATTTGCTTCGGCTTATTGTTGTTGAGAGAGTGTATTTTCAAAGCAATGGTTCTTCGGAACAAGGGATGTTTGTTTTTTGGGATATTGGGCTGTTGGACAAATGGGCCTACGGTCCAATGGGACACTTTTCTGACTTTGTTTTTTTTCGAACTAATAAGTAATTAGTTGTTAAGTATCAAACTATATAATACTATAGTAATATAATCGGTAATTACTTAAACATGTGAAATGTCTCATCTGTAATTATTTCATATTTGTTTATCAACTCAGAAACGACACTCGTCATTATTTAACTGCTTTATATTCAACACTCTACTATTATTAGCAGACAAACGTGAATTCACAATGTCTGCATTGCATTATGATGCAAACAAATTGACAGTAGATATCAACTTTGAAGCTTTAAAATGGTAAAACGTCTCATATAATATTCATACATTCAGCTAGCTTTGGCATTAGCGGCTAATGTTTCGGTGTTTTGAACTGACACTGTCGGTGGTTCACGTTTGGAACGAGGATCAGAAAAGTAAAATCAGTTTCACAAAAAATTAAATCATATCTAGATATGCTGAAGCAAAGTAGGCCTCGGTAGCGTTTCATCATGAGCCCAACATCACAGTAAAAACTAGTTTTAATAATACTGGCCTGTACTCAAGTAAAACAAGAATAATGGGGGACACAATCACAAATGGATGAGAGAAGTGGAATGGTCTGGTGTCATGAAATGAGGAAATGCCTGGTTGAGAAATAGCAGGAGAAGAAAAGATGTAAGAAAGAGACTTCACAACAAGGGAAACTTCACAGGGAGAGAGCGCATCTCAGACACAACAGAGGAAGAGAGCGTGTGACAAGGATCTAGAAGGAGAGAGATGATATTTTTCCCTATCGGATGACACTCAGATCTAATTCCATCATTTGTCAGCCACACAGGCAGTATGGCTGGCTAATGGACTGGGAAGGCATGAGAGACACAAGCTCAGGGAATCCCTCCGTTGTTATCTGCAGCAGACATTATCAGACCTACTTACTGAGAGCTGGCAGACAACGGAGCTGACACCAGGAATGGCAGTACAGCCACAACTGACGGGGAACATGCCATTAATTTGAGGGTGAGAGGGAATAAAAGATGACTGTAATCGCATAGCAGTACATGTGATCTGATAACCCAAAATTTGCATTGCCTTTGAACGTGGAGCTTAACCCCCAACTGCTGGGTCATTGGGACTGCATCGCAGTCGCCAACAGAAGTCTGTGGTTGGACTGGGCAGCTTCCATATTTCAACGGGTGAAACTTGGGGAAAGATGTGTTGGAAAACCCAATAAATCAGTCAGAGATTTGGCTGCATCGCACAGAACCAGATCTGATCCTGATTCTGATCAGGGGGGAAACATCTCTTAGCTCAGTATGCGGGGGATGCATAGGTGACATGTCATAAATATCAACCATATTCTTTGGAAATGTATGCAAAGTTATTCCCAAGTGAAATACAAACACCTCCTTCTCTGATATTGCTCTGCTACGACCCGCCACGGTCAAGCGGAGTTGTAGCTTGTTCCTCCGAATGACATTTGTTTGGACAGATTTACATTCCCCAGTTCAACATGTGTCTTCAACAACATTTGGTTACACTTTCTATGACATGTAAAAATGCTTATGCCTATAATCTGCTTAAGGCACTGTGGAGTAATAATTTTGAGCGCTCGGAAAGTTCCATGTTTTGCCTCGACTCCTCTAGGAAGAGTCCAATGTTTTAGTAATTAGTAGGACTAGATCCATTTTTATGAATAAATAAATACAATTGGGAGTTTACAAATCTCTTTTTTTGTATTTGAGGAAGGTGTTTTATACTTACAGTTTACACATTTACACAAGGACTTCCCATTTTCAGATTTGGGTCTCCATTCTCGTGACATCCCTAACCTCGTTGTCCTGTTGCATGGCTGTTCCTCGTTTCATCAGTAGTTCACAGTACAAGGGCGTGTTCCCTTCACCCCGTATCCCTGCACTGCCTATAACCAAAGTGTTGTGGCTGGTTTCCTTCGATGATAATTTAATCTTTAACCTGATGCTGTATGAACTTGAATCTTACCTATCTGACAGCTCCCACAGGGACTCGCTCTCAGGACCTCAGTAATCAACCCTCCCACAGAACACAGAGAGTTTGGTTTAAAGTTCAATTCACGTAGATTTATTTGAAACACACAGTTTGACAAATGAAGCGAGTTGCATCCGGTATCATTAGACCGTAGCTCCCGTTCCCGTCTGTCTAACGCAACAACTCCCGATAAACCGGACAGACATATTATTACAACGTGACAAAACAGTTCTATGTACAGCCCTCTTCTCAGTATACCAGCTCAAGCCCGGTAACTATTAAGGAATGTGACTGCTTCACTGACGTCTCTTCTCTTATCGTTGTTTTGGTCTGGGCCCCCCCGCACTGACGCCTCGGGCACCTAAAGCCCGCTACCTCCCGGCTGATACTGGAGCAGAGCAAGGCCACTGCAACCAGTTCTACGCTCAATGTTCCCTTTTAATCTGCCGTCTTCTCACATCAACCTCCCTCGTCGTGCTGTCTCCGGCCTGTTGTCTGTTCATAGGAACGTGTCTCACACCGACATGTAATGTTAAATGATTTTCACAGTGGTACTTTACGCATAAAACAATCTAAACACAATACTTAATACTACGCATTATTATAAAACATTTTCCCGCCACAAAAGCAAAGACCATCTTCACTTCTATAATAGGCATACTACTCTAGTGTCTAGTTGGATAACTAGATGATGTAGGAAGACAGAATAATATTGTATAGAAGGTTTAGAATTCAGACTCGTATGGCGAATGGTACAGCAATGGCTGAGTGCTGCACTGTTTCTTTTTCTTGCTTTTTTTATTTCAGGCATGATGTAGTTAAATTGGAAAACCTCGAGCCGGATAAATCTCTGCGGAATTAATTTCCGAGGAATGTCTTTTCCCCCTGTGGCATCGCAGCGAGCATGAAAAGCCGTGCAGAGTGCTATCACTGTAGGCTGCTGTTCTGAGTGCCATCGACACGGTGAAGAGCAATGGGAGCTCTGTCTCACACAGCCAAATGGCAGACAGCTGGCACTTGTGGGTTTATCATACCTTTTTTTGACTCAGCTGCTTTTCCCTCTCCATGGAGACGCCGGAAGCACCGATGCACAAAAGGCTTGGTGAATCATATATAATGCATACAGCGAAGATGTAACACAGGTGGGATGAGGGGACGATAGCTTTCACGTCACGCAGAAAACAAATGTGCACTGAACGTAGGTAATGGTCGCTGTGTTGCTGACCTCGGAGTGAATTATTCAACGCAATCTCCGTTGTGGGAGCAAGCGCCAGCCATTCATTGTGCACCGCTTCAGGGGCTCGGTGGCTGGAGACTTTCTCAGCGCACATTCTGGACCCAGCAACACATAAGATCTCAATACAGGGGCTGATAACCATAACCATACCCACACATCAAACCATTTTCAGGTTCACCCACAGTGTGAGTGTAAATGTAAAATGCGTATAACTTGGTTTGATGCACGTTAAGAAATTACTTGATGAGTAAGCTGATGACAAGTTTGTTTTCATGTGTTTCAAGATAACTTTTCCCTTTTTCCAGGCTGCTAACAAAAGAAAAGTAACAATGGAGTTAATGTCTTTATTTAGGTATTGTAGGCAAATCAACAATAATTTTTTGCATTCAGGTGGTCATAAGCAACTGGCCAGCACACAATGGATTATGGAACGCTGATGGCTGCAAAGGATGCTCATGGTATGTCTCACTCTGGGCAAAAGGACTGCATTTTTAGACTGCGTATACAGTGAGAGATAGCCTTTTCCACACGATGCGTGGTCTATCAATGAAAAGAAAGCTTGCATTAGATTATATTGTCATCTAAAGTGGGACCCAGCAAGAGACCAACACACAACACAGTCAAACGTACACAGGTATTGGACAGTATTCCAACATGCTCTGAGCTATCAGGTTCTTGTGTATCAGACTGACAGAAAACAAGAAGGAAAATTGACATGGAAGCGGTCTTTGAGCCTCAGCAAACCACAACACACTGTGACGCTGCTAAATTATGGATTTACATTTATTGGCCGTCTATTACTGAGGCCAGACAACTTTAAAGTGAGGAAGTTGTTTTTCATTGTGTAAAAAGAGGAATGGCAGAAAATGTCTGTGTGCAAGAATGTGGTATTGACTGGCTTTAAAGAAATGCTTAATACTTTTCAACTGCAGGACCAGAGGGATGTGTCTCTGATTGCTACTTCCTGGTGAGCAACAGGGTTAAATATGTCGTTGAAATAAAAACTATGTCTAAATACGTTTGTCAACGACTTATTTTTCCATGACTAAGACGAGACGACACAAACGCCATCAAACAAAAACTGTGACTAAATTAACATATTTTCATTGACAAAAAAACTAAAGGAAACAACATGTCAGAGACTACTAACAAGGACATTGGATACAGGTCTACCAAATAAAATATCTGACAAAACAAACACTAGTGGGCACACAGTGTACATTTGTTCACCTTACAGTGTACAACTGCTAATCGATCAATAATGGTAATAATACATCAGACGTACTGCTTTACGTACTTTCCCTCAATGTCTTTCTCAACTGTGTACTCTATACACTTCTATCTATCTATATCTAATAACTTTGACTCTTGACTTGCTTAATTTCAGCCTTGTTCAGTCGAGGATTGTACCTTTTTGATACTGTGGTGCAGGGTTAGGGGTTTTTATTTGAACAAAAGGACAAGTTAAGGTTCATAATCTCCAATGTGCTGAAGGGAGTAAGACAAAGCAATGTAATACCAATACAAGCCGCCCTTGAGAAAGATGCTGAATTCTCAATTATAGTAAGGAGAGAAAAAAGCCACACATTATCACAGTATATTAATCCTGTGTTAATTAACTTATGTAACTAAAATATGGTCATGGTTACTAATCTTTTTTGTGTAAAATAAAAAGTATAGATAAAACCATGTGTGCTCAGTTGTCCTGGATTTGCATCCTTACACCGCAGCAGCGGGCAAAACATCTGTCCTCATTTCACAACATGTCCACTGGGGGCGCAGTGCAGCACATCTGGACCAGTTGACCATTGCCAAGAAGCTTCAAAGAACCTGGCATCCTTTGATGCTAGATCGCATTGCCTGTACCCGCCAAGAAGCATCCTGTTTTTGGCTTCAGTTGCCACACCAGACACGCCAGACAATGCATCCATAGCTGGGAGCGTGTGAGAGGTGGTCCCAGAAGCAGGAGGTGGGTGTCATTGTGCTTGTTAGCTGACATTATTTAACGTATTCCCCTTTCTGACTGTAGATGTTGCAAATAAGGTCAAACAGCCTCCTGCTCTACATAGACTTTGGAATCTACTGTTGTTGAACAGTGGTCACTGTGGCCACAAGTGATAATAACAGGATGTTGGTACATTGTCTTACATTTCCCAAGATTCTCATCACAAAGTCCCTTTAAAGATATCATCATTAAGTGACCTGACTGAGAGCTCAGAGAGCATGGTTTGAAAGAAATGTTCAAACCATTTAATAATTAGCGTGGGAGCTATAGCAGTTTACTACTTTAGAGAAACTGTGTTGTTGGTGTGGCCCAGTGTGTCGTCTGAAATACACTAGGTACTGTTGAGACAGCTTAATACTGAAGAAAAAGGAGGAAGAAAACCTCACTGAGAGTGACTGGAACAGGATTGAACGTAGGTCACAAAACCAAGGTACAGTATTAACTAATTATTTTACTCTTGTGATATGGAAATGTTTATTTTCAACTCATTACAATGATTATCTAGCTGACATTAGCTGACTATCGCCACTTTTTGATTATGTACCTGTACTGAATTGAGAATGGATCCATCTTATTGCTTATGAAATTAACTTCTCACTCTTTTTTTTTTCAAAGGTTATACTTTAATTTAAAGAAACAAGTAATCTTTCTCAGTGGTCCCTTTTAAATATGGCAAATGGCAAGCTAAATCCTGCAGCCACTTAGCTTAGCCTAGCAAAAAGACTGAAAACAGGGAAACATCTTGTCTGCCTCGGTCTAAAGGGAACAAAAGTAGGGTGACCAGATTTGAGTTTGTGAAAAAGAGGACACTTCGTTCCGGGGGAGAGAGAGAGGAGGAGGACACTTCGTCGCGGGGGGTAGCAGTAGTGTATAAGCATGCCGTGAACTTACATTTACGTTGAGATCGGTCGACCAATGACAGTTCTCTCTACAGTCAGAGCTTGCGCAAGAAGGTGGAACGTGAGGGAGATACCATTTCCAAAACTTGTAAGGGGGTAATAACTATTTTCCCGGACGTACCATTTCCAAAACTTGTAAGGAGGTAATAACTATTTTCCCCGACGTAGCAAAATCCCGGACGTTTTTGGAATCCCTGCCGGACGCTTTTTTTAGGTCTCGAAAAGAGGACATGTCCGGGAAAAAGAGGACGTCCGGTCACCCTAACAAAAGCAACTCTAAAGTTCACTAATTAACACAGACGTGAATTGGTGCATGTGGTGGGTATGTGTTTGGATTTTACAATGAGCTCCAGGTAAGCCACTGCACAGCTTTGCACGCTGCGGCTCACGTTACAGTGGACCCACGGGAAAGACGCTAAAGGCTCCTGCTAGCTAGAACCAGTGTTTGGTTTGTCCGTTCTGGGCTACTGTAGAAACATGGAGGTGTAACATGCTGTTTATCCTCTGTTGTGTTTGTTGCCATGAGTTTTCTTATGGCCACAGGATGAGTGAATTCATCATTACTTGCAGGTTAAAGTTTGTGAAAACCGGTTCCAGAGCGATCCATCATTACCTCATCAGATGCTAGTGACCTCAACACTGAAGAGGGAGTTCTGGCTGGCGGCCGCCATATTCCTCAATCATCTCTTTGGTGCTTTTTATGCTCGACAGCATGTGACAGCCTACCCCTCACATTGTTCCGGTCAAGTGAATCTCTGAGAAGAGCGTAATAATCAATTTTCCAGCTCTCTTATTCCGTTGTGCGCGCATGTCGTTATGTGCTGTTGTGGATCGTAGTGGCAGGTATTCTATGAACCCCAGAGGAGCCTTACCGCAGAGTGTTTCAGATGAATCACCTGGTAGGTGGCAGGGGGTTATTGCAGAGAGAAAAACACAGAGATATAAAAAAAAAATCTCAAGGAGATGAAGAAAATTGATGCCTCTCCAGCACGCACACGTGTGAAAACATGCCAATGACTCCATCACCTCTTTGGTCCTCCCTTTTTCTCGCTCCCCTCGCTCTCCATTTTCTTCCCTCCGCTTCTTCCAATCGCGCAATCAGCCCACTACTTTTGCACGTCTCCTCTCCCTGACATCTACTTTAATAAATCCCATTTAAGATCTCGTTGCGACCCCTCAATCATCGCCCGCGACCAGCTTAAAATAACACTGTGGGAAGCGAGAGAATGGGGCTACTGTGTAGGAGCCCCCATGCTGATACTATTAATTGTTTCAGAGATGAATATCCCATTACAGTCCGACTGAGGAATGGAGATGGAGCGGGGGTTATAGCGTGATTAATGCGGAGTTCATGCAATGCATGATTAATTCTGAAGTGCGAGTGGGTGTTTAATCAAGGCCACATGTGATATGATCAATTATAGGGTGAAGAAAAAGAGCTGAATGATTAGACTACCTTTCAGAGTGTGGAACATATGTCACCCGAGGTTTAGTGGGCTCAGTTGTAATGTAGGATTACACTGATGGCAAAAGTGGGGAACAGAACCATAGAGGCTGGATTATACAGTTGCTTTGAAAAGACGGGAGGGTGAGGCTATATTGAGCACATCCAAGTGTGAGCTGAGTGCGCTCCTGACTTTTCAATGGGGAAAGCAGTGTGAGTGCAGCACATGCGAAAGCGCACCACGGGTATTGCATCAAGTCACTTTCAGTAGGGAGGGTGTCATCTGCCTCGCTCTTTTTCACAGTACTATTTCACATTAAAGAATGAAGGTTCCTTTCGGCACGCAATAGAAGGGCCACTGCTTCATGGATAGAGAACAATGGCGTGAGCGGTAATAAGTCGTTGCACGTCATTCCCTCTTGCTCGCTCATATAGAGCTAATAATATCGAATTGCAATTTCCAGTACAGACATTTGACTTCTCTGCACAATTATTAATCGGATGTTACATTAGTGGTATGCTTGAAATCCAAAAATACTCTCACTAATCTCTGATTAAAATAAATACATAATTGTAACAGTTTCTGTTTCAGCGCTTGTGGATGCATTATATTGTTTTAGTTCAATTGTGAAAATCCTTAACTAAAAGTTTAGAGGAGCTATGACCACAGTCGCCCATGCACTGGCTACAGTTAAAACAATGGGGCAGAAAAATATAACATAAAATAAGATTTGTATTTAATTTAAACCTACGTTTAAATAGGCTATATGGAATATACTGTATGTAAGCTATATAGATACGTCCCTGCGTTACTACATTAAAAAGGGGTGTTTTAGGTATTGATATCTGCCGAATAATGAATCACATATGGTAATAATGGCAAATGGATGGGTGGATAGTAAGTCATGTCATTTTGACGACCTTTAATAGGAGTGCTATTGTAACTTTCACAATGATATAATGGATTGAAGCTTAACTGAGCAATTCATCGAACCTTGTTTACCAGCCGTCTACACACATATCATTACATTTCGCTGATGCTTTTATCCAAAGCGACTTACATTTTTTCTATACACCGTAGACACAGCAACAGGGAACAATTCGGGGTTAAGTGTCTTGCTGAAGGACACATCGACATGGACTAGCGGAGCGAACCACCGATCCTCTGATTGAAAGACGGGCATGCTAACCACTGAGCCACAGTCACCCTCGACAATATAAATAAATATTTTGAACAATGTGAAAAACACGTTGCATTCTTTACTGAAATGCATTGTATCCCGAGCGAGTGAAGGTGAATACTTTGATATGCACTGAAAAAGAGGTGAAAGAGTACAAGGTAGGAGGTAAAACAGGGATAGATCAGAGTGTTTCCAGGCCAAACCGTTTCCATGTGGTCAGTGTTCTACACCAACCATCAGCTTTCCTGGTGCATGGGGAGAATCGCTCATGTGAACGCGCCCTTAATCTGGCCTCTATAAATGGTTCTGTTGTACTGTGCCAGCATTCATAAGAGAGCCGTAGAGACGGGGCAACACAGCCCAGAGCAGGACATCATAATTCAAGAGAATAATTGGGGCATTTAAACCAAACCTGGGATTCAGCCATGCCAGACAGATACAGGTCAGATCGGCCTGTCCGCACGGGAGGGAGGAAGGGACGGATGGATAGAGAAAGGATGGGAGGACGTGACAAGGGAGGAGATGGATGGAAATAGTTTGGGAGGAAATACTGTGGCGAGAGGAGAAAATGAAAAAGAAATAGTTCAACATGGAATGAATAAAGAAAATAAACACAGATGAACAAGGGAAGGAAAGGCCACTTATTTCCCCGCTTCATGCGTGGAAAACGTATTCCGTGGTGTTTTTCTTTTTCACAAGTTGGCAACAACCGATGCAGAATGTCAAGAAATAAACAATTATTTTTTCTTTCCTTTTATTTTCGCATTTGGTTAAGATTGACTGGGACTGAGATTTGACCTCTAAGTGGTTTGGTGAGGATACAAAGTATTGATATCTGTTCCAATATCAGTAACAATACTTTATTTGAGAAAACCCTCACTGCTTAGCAGTTTTAGACTTTCATTTTGAAAATGCACCGAATTTTGACACTTTTTTTTCTTTACAAAATGAAATTAGCAATACGCATTCATCAGGCACTCTTTGTAGGACTTGTAACGTTCAGGTTTTATCAATACTCTTATCGATCCTGCTTAACAGTCTGGTGCTTGATCAATACGGCTTTTCAGTTCCTTTAATTACTATGCAAGAACAAAGGACTAAATTATCATCAATGTGAGGGGATTCACTGCTTGGAGAGGGAGGAAGGGTTGTTGGTCTCAGCCTGAAAGTCTACAAGAATCTTCTACATTTTAAGATGACATTCTTTTGCTCGTTCACAAGAATTCACTATTAGCCTCGGCAGAGTAAAACACACTGGCTGAGGTCATCGCTTTTTTGATCGTGTGTTATGCTTGTTCAAAAGGTGTTGTGAATAAATTGCTTCTGCTGTTATGGCAATGAGCAAGTTTGCTTTCTGCTCAAGTGCTGTCTAATCTATTGATAAAGCACAAGTCAGCAACTACATTGTGTTTTTCTTGCCTCAATTTTATTAAATCACGTAAAAGCCATGCCAATTTATTCCAGTTTAAATAAGAATGTCAGAATGTCACTTTTTCTTGTGTAATTCTCAAAAGAGTCCTTCACACACTGCCTCAATAGATTTTGTTTGGGTTGCAAACCTGTTTTTCTGCCAGTCTTAGATTGTGTGTGTTTTAGCTCAGTTTAGTGAGCCTAACAAATTTGCTGACGTGAATCATTCCATTTACATCTAAAATATGAAACTATAAATATTTATTGATTCCACAGAAACTGTGTTGCGTTGCATATATTCGGGTATGATTGGAAGGCCGAGACTCTTGTGGATCCAATGATCTCAATTGTGTTTGTCTCAAATGTGAAATGTTCGTTCCCCATAGTCACGTTTTTCACATAGTTAGACCATTATTTTAAACTTGTCTGTATAAATGACCTGCTGTGACCTCTAGGATAATCCCAGCCTCACGAACATTCACAACCACAAACTAGAGACGTATGGCATTCAGAGGATGTGTGGTTTACCAAGGTTTATAGTTATAAGGGGGATTCTGGGAAGGTTCCAGAACAATCGCTAAGATGTGAAATTCTTAGAGCTCCAATTGTCAAATGTTTTTGATACCAAATATGTTATTTGGTATCAAAAACATTTTGCCATGGGGTTTTCTTTGGCGTTTCTTAAAGTCTTGGTGTGTTAATGTGCTATTTTGGAGGGAATTATGACAATGTAAATACACTCAATACATTTTATTAACCCATCACAATGTTCTAAGCCCCTAATTTACTCGAAACCCTCAACAAATTACTAAAACACAGTGTTTTATGACTTCAACAATTTGACAGCGCTGAGATGTATCTGAAATTAATCTTCAGGTTCCCAGCTTTCAGATGATGTATCTCTTACTCTGTTTGGCATATAGTGCTGAGCTGCTATCTCTCCTTAAAGATCCCCTGCCGTCCCTTAAATTAAGAATAAAAATGGGTCTAAGTGGGTCATTGAGTTGACGTTGTGTTCTACTGTACATGTTCACCACAAACATCTTAAACTACTGTATTCTAAAATCTTGTAGCGCTGAGGGAAAGGGAAGGGAGCTCGGGACCGTTCAACATGAATGATCTTGTTTCGCTGATGCAAACATCAAATATTAATTTCATTAATAGAATCAATAACCCTGAACACACCACCAGCAGCCAGCCCTTGTTGAGTAGTTTATCTATAATGCAGGCAGTGAGACAGCAGGGTCTGTTACAGACAATGAGAATTTGCAGAACACAGAAAAACAACTCCACACGTGGGGTTTCTTACAAGGGGTTGAGAGACGGCTGCCTTATGGACTGGGCCTCAACAGTCCCAGACCACAATTCATGGCCATCTGGAAAGTAAGGCAGGCGAAGGCAAAGAGTCAAACTTTCCAAGTGGATTTAAATCGCAGTACAGAAGCTCCACCCCGTCTCTTTCTGTTTTAAACACAAACACAAACAGAAACCCAGCCCACCCAGCATCACTCCATTATCCTTGAGCTTTGTGATCGCGATGCTAGCTATTCCTGGCTCTCTACTCGGGATGTAACCCTGTTTATTTCTGCTCTGTAAACGCAACATATTAAGTCCAATAAACCAGAGGAGTTCACTTCAAACACCAAGTTGTCTGACGGTATTCCCAGCACGCTCATCCCTCAAGTTTCATTCTTGCGTTGTTCTAAGCCTGCACCATTTTCATAACTCATATTTCGTAGCTCGCTTTGTTACCATTTTAAACTCCCGCTGAGTTATTTCCACCTACCGTGTTTACTTGCATGTGGCTGCCAAAGCTTTTACCTCACTCAGTCTAAGCAGTTTGAATTTCAAGGAACACACAAACACAAAGAAAATCTAAATATCAAGATTATAAAAAAAAAAATTATCGCTATTAAATCCAGGTTTACACAGTTATCCTCTGCCTTCATTATGGTGTGTGTTCCTCCTGTAAAGCACATTAGTTAGTTCAAAGAGAAACACAAAAGGACTCAAGTGAAAGAAACTAAATAATAGCTGTATCTCTTTTTTGAGTGCCAATCACTGCCTGAAGGAAAGAAACAAAAAAAAGAAAGTTACACAAGCTCAATGGCAAATTAAAAACGTATTGTAATGTAGTTTACCTTTAGGGTATAATTTAGGCTTCCTATTGTTTTCTGGGCCTTGAATCATTCTCATTCTGCATAGTTCGCAAAAAATAGGATGGAGAATGAAGTAATCAAACTGTTTATAATAGAGTGCAAAAACAACCAAAGGACTGGACACATGATGATGAACTGATGATGGTGCCATGAGAAAAGTCTAAAAATATCCCAAGTTATCACAATTAATCACTAACGGAACATGACTGTCAGCAGCACATTTCAAGGCAATCTCTCTAGGACTGTGTTGCAACAATCCACTCCAAAAAGGTTTAACCCGCTAGTGGCCCTGAAAGAAATGTCATTGGATCACCAAAGCAATTTGGGATCCATCCTCTGGGAACCCTAGTTCACATTTGACATCACACAATACACAGTTATACGTATGTGCAGTGGATTCGACACAATTATCTCTTCTTCGCCTCCTTTAATTGAAGTTATTACATGCGGCATCTCTTTCCTTTCAGGGCACTGTATTTGACCTTTCACCTTCGATTGACCCCCGGTCATCAATATCAATCTTATGGTAAGATGAATTCAGGGAATGAATCGGGGCTAAAAACACTGTCTCAAAATGTATTATGGTCTAATAATTGAAGCATCAGTGTGTGGTGAAAAGGTCAAGGCCTGTTGCTTTGCCACATATCGCCTTAAGAGGAGAGTGACAATGCTCTCTGTGTGTGTGATTTCTTCATCACAGCCCTTTTCATTTTTAGTGACCTTTTTTTTCTGTTATTGCACAGTGACTGATTATCAGGTCACTTATGGGTTATTTCATGCATTTACTGACCATATTACCTGTAAAATGTAATTATACCGACGCATATAGAAGGGCTGGGGTTAATGGTTTATATTGGCTGGACCAGTGTGTGTGTGGTGCTTTGTCTATTATATGGCCACAGACCATGACCAGTGAATGACAGTCTCTGTTCAACCCACAATCGAGAGTGCTCTCCCTGAGGCACAGCCTTTGGCGTTGGTCTATTAGTAACCATTATTAGCAATTACACAACACATTTCTACTGTTATCAATAGAAAATCTTGCTGTAGCGTTTTTTTTTTTCCATAGCAGGACCTAATAAGATGTTCTGCAACATTTAGTATGCCCTTGAGCTTGTAACCTGTTTGCTACTCCAATGATGCTAGTAATTGAGGATTCCATCTTTTAGAAACACTTTTGTTGTCTTATTTTGAAGCCTATAGTGTTGACAATGAGTAAGTTATTGTTCTTTAATACTGGGGTCCTAGGTTACGATGCAACCGTGTGTATATGTGTGTGAACACATTTAAAACATTTATCATTATGCGTACTGGCTAGCCAGTGGTCTTCTGAAATATCTCAACAATTATTGGAAAGATTTCTGCAAACAATCATGGTCCACAGAGGATGCATCCTAATTACTTTGTTGAGCCCTTGATTTTTACCTCTAGTGCCTTCATGATTTTAACATTTGTGGTTTCAAGCGAAATGTCTCAATAGCTATAAACGGATGACCGGTTTATGCAAAGGACCTCAACATCAGTCTCAACTGTATATTGTGTTTAGTGCTAATTAGCAAATAGCTGAAACAATAAACTACTGAGGTGAACATGGTAAACATCCTACCTGCTGAGCATCAGAATGTTAGCATTGTCATTGTGAGCATGTTAGCTTTGTTTATACTTGTGCTTAGCACCGTAGCGCGAGGCTTTGCAGACGGTGGATGAGGTCCGAGTATATGTACGGCGGCGTTTATACTCTATGCGCTGCATTATTCTCAGAAAAGCCAAAGGCCGTACAATCAAAATTAACCGAGGAATCAAAATGACAACGAGTGTCACTCGTTGTCCGTAGACTGCCGGTGTAACATGCAAAAAGCCATAAACCAACCTCCACAATGCCAGGAAGGGATTGTAATAATCTGTAAACTCATATCTAATATTCATGGACTACTTTATTGCCTTTGTAGAAGCAATTTTGTAAATAAAGAAGTCAAGTATTACATGCATTTTAAGGAAATATAGGTTGACTATCCTGTGTAAACAATTTGATTTGGCTGGCAAAATATATACTGAAATATATGCTAAAAAAAAGGTTTTTAAGACCATCTGTTTCTAACGCATTGAAAAGCGTTCTTTGGCCTTTTTTGTATAATCCCCAGACATGTAAATTACTAAATACTACTTATCACAGTCACGCGATCACGCACGCCGGCGTCACTACTGTGAGTATAAACTAAGCCTTAGAAAGCTGAAGACAAGACAAGTTTCTCTCATTTGAGCATTTCTTTAACTTCTAAGCACTGCACCATCACATCCTCTCTGAATTTATTTGAAAATGTAATTGTGACATTTCTGCAAAATTGAAATTAAGTATGACAGAGTCAGAAAATGACCAAAAAAGCAGCAGAATATTGTGCAGGCAGCGGCAGAAACAAGACTGATGGAGGTAGACCAATACAAATAAATGGATATATTCGGCAAGACGGATAGCAATGGAGACATAAATAAGGTAAAAGCTCGAGCCTCCCAACTCTCTGTCGAAATGTTGTGACACACAGATGGATTCAGAGACAGCTTTATTATGTCTCTGTTTGGGTGCAGGGGCTCAGCAAAGAAAATGAGAGCAACATATTTAATAATCTGTGTATTCCCCAGGTGTAGACATCTGCACAAAACAGTAATTGCTTAATTGGGTTTTTCACTATTTTTACATTTTATAATATATAATACATGTATCTCTGCTTTGCTAAAACTCACAATCACAGAACTGTCGTGCTTCCATACAAGGGGTAATTAGATAAATCACTGCGATGTACTGTACCGTAATACTTAACATGCAGTTACACTAATTTCCGATGGCGATTTTCACTGACTGCGGCTGTTTTAGGTCAATATCACGAGGGATATTTCTTTAAGTGGAGAAGAGACAAGACGCATCAAAAATCGTTCTGATTGGTTGACTCATTGAATTTGCCTGAAGCCATTCTGTGATACTCAGATAAATGAACCACAGGGGAAACATTCACCAGGCAAGTGCCTCTATACAACCAAGCTTACAGACATTGATGCCAGTTAGCGGATGGAAAATCCATGTGAAATTACTCCTTGGGTGATAATATATATATATATATATATATATATATATATATATATATATATATATATAGTAGAAATAAGCTCTAACATATAGAACACTGCCTTGTTGATCGTAAAAGAATAGTGTATTGCACCTTATAATTCAAATAATCATGATCAACAGAGTAAAAGAAAAAAGTAATAAAACAGGGAAAGGTTGTAATGACATCTGCACTAGATCACATAAATAATATAAGAAGCTATTTGATTTTGCTCACATAATTTAATATTTCAGTATACACTACTTATTATTTACACTACCATTTATCTACCACTACTATTATGCATTATGAAATAGACCCATGCACTACAGGTGGGAACTACTGTAGGACAAGAAACATCGGCAAGGGTTAAATTGACTATTATTGTATGTTTCTACCTAATTAGTGTTCAATGAGCCACAGAGCCAGTCAGCCTACTGCAATAGTATAATCATTTTCTGTGTTTCCTAAGTGCTAAAAATTGAATGAACATGATGTTTTAGCATTGGCATTCTGTCAGTTGGACTGTGCTACTTGTGACACACCGCCTCCATATGCTAAAAATACAGCGTAAACGCCTTCAGTTAAGCGTCTTGCCCCTCTTTAATAGACAGATTTATTGGTTTTATTTATGTGGCAAAAAGTAAAAATGGCTTATACTATGAAGCGCTGGTATGGTCAAAGATGTTAATTAGTCTGGTTTAATAAAGTAAGCTTGACCTAACTGGTTATTTTACTTCAGAAAACAGCCTTCTTATATCGTCTTTGTATGTATATATATATATATATATATATATATATATATATATATATATATATACATACATACATACAAGATGACCTCTGCCACATTTGTTGATGGTCTGAAGCCAATGATTCGTTGATTATCGAATAATCTTGAATAATTGCACATGCAAATTATTCCTCTTGTTCCGCCCCGAAGCCATCTTGCCTCAGTTATGTATTCCTTTTTAGCTTTGCAATAATAATGATTCTGACTTGCAAAACAACAACCGAGTACACGTGTTTGTTCCCTAGCTTACAGATAATGCACTCAAGTATGGAGCGCCAGCTGTTGCCTGCAGTACAGTATGCTAATTGCCAGCGCTTTGAAAGAATAGTTATGCATAAAAGCATACAGCATTGCCTCAGCCGGTACGACGCAGCGTGCGTGTGGCGCGTATGTAAAAAGCATATTAAAGTATTGTTTAAAGTCATTTTATATCGTACATTTCATTTCAACAGCTTGCTGATTTGAATATTAGTAAAGCGGGACGTGTTATCACTGGTATGCAGGTGACACCACATGATAGTAAAATCGCATAAGAAAGGACACACTCATCCATGTAAGCTAGTTAACAAGTCTGCTTCACCAGTTTGGATTGTTTAAAGACTTCTGTGCTGTGTGCTGTGCCGAGTACCGAGTCCCGTAACTTCACTCCTCTGATACCACGGCTTCTTAGTCTGCGCTTACAACAGAGCAAGTCTGTCGGCGCCTTTGTGGCTCACCTCAAAAATGTAACATTGAATATTTATAAGAGACTGGTGTCTGTTTTATAACATGGACACTTTACAATATAATCCAATCCATGACAAACATGTTGCAAACTATGGCTGACATGACACCGCTCGTGACACGGAACCGTTTCTGGTAGGATATCTAGATATATTCCATCTATGCGTCGTTAAGATATTGAGTTTATATTTTATGTCTCTTGATGCTTTACATCTTCTGTTCAGTTACATAAATAATGTGGAGATGTTCAGATGTACAGAAGGCTAAATCAAACAAAATAAAGTGAACAATATTGTTGAACAATATTGTTGTTGATCCCGATCCAAGTCCGAGCCGATACTTATGTTTACCTAAATATCGATTACATATGTACAATAACAACTTTTGCCCTTTAAATTCAGCACACTTTACTTTTCAAGAGCTACTTGATCCAAATGCTGAAGGTCCTGATGAAAACATAACTCCTGAAACTCCTAAAGTGTTGAGATCAGCTAGAAGGAAGCCATCAATTACAGGAACACTCCCGGTTATACCGAGATGTTCCAGAGTGATGGTGCTTCTTTTACCTCATTAGCCTTTGGCTGAGTGCAGACAGTGGGTTTAACCACAAAGTTTAAATCTGACCTAAACTCAAGTTACTCCCAGAGTTACCGTTAATTAGCCGGTGAAAGTGACGGTCAGCAGCACCACCAAAAAATGCGAAGCCGGCATATTTTACATCAAACATAATTTAGATTATATTTAGGGATAGACTGATAATATGGCCTGATTCATGATGTATCAGCCGAGTTATCGGTTGATATTGTAACATGAAATTAAACTAGAGAAATTACATTACAGGTAATTTTGAAATCCATGCTGTGTAATCTCCTGAGACATCAACTGATATACAGTTTATATCAGGTTTATTTAAAGTCTCACATATCAAAAGTCAGCTTCATTGTCAATTCTTCAACATGTGCAAACATACAGAACAGTTGAAAAAGCATATCAAGTGAATAATGATAATAATAATAAAGTGCAAATAGATTTTTTTTTTTAATTAGACAACATATATATTAAGTGTTGTCTTTACATTCGTTTTCGTGAAAAAATGATATGCTACCCAACCCCACATTGTTTAGTTAGTTAGTTACAATTACATTATCGCACATCAGATATTTGTAAAAAAAAGAAAGAAAGAAGAAGTATATTGTCAGCTTTACATCAGCCTCAGGGACCTTTTACTGCAGCATTCATTTACCTCCACCGCTCCCATAACAACCTACTTGTTTGCACAATTTTCTCACCCAACACTTCACCTGGCCCTCTGTCAATGGATGCAGGGCTTGTGGGCAGATAGCGCACACAGACACACACAATGCAGTACTATTGATTTGTTGAGCTCCGTGGTCGAGCAGCCCTGACTGGCTTTACCCTTTGGGTGAGACACACAATCGGCAGCGGATGTGCTGCTCCTAAACTGTCCCTGGGCACCGTTTCGATTCCCTGTAGATTCGCGATATTGATTTGAACCATTTCTCCCTCCGCCAGCGTCTTCTCCTCCTCCATCATCTCCCCTTTTGCTTCTTTTTCATCCGACCTTTGTTGTTTTGTTTCTTGCTCCCAGAGGAAATTCTGTGATAAATAAAAGACAGGCATCAGTTCTTTAAAAAAAAGAAAAGAAAGAAAGCAGCCATGGAGTAGGAAGGCTGGGCGGAAAAATCATGACAAGAGTCAAATCTGGGTACTTTTGTTGCGGAGGCCGGGGAAAGCACTGTCATGCAAAAGGGAGAGACGAGGCAGAGAAGAAACTATATTAGGCTGGCACGATTGCATCACGGCCCCTCTTGCAAAAATACCTGCTTCCATGCGCCGCTATCTCTCCAGTCATTGTGAGGTGTCAATGTGGATTCAATCAAACCGGGATATGTGTTGAATATGAATTAATATGTTTCTTAAACAGAACTGGAGGATTGAATTCAGTGCGGTGGAGAAATTGGTTTTGTGTACGGTAGCTGTTTTACATTTCCTTGACAGGTGAATGAAACGGGTTACAATTTCGTCGCTGAGCTCCTTCATTTCTGCAGAGTGGAACCTCTCTCCCTCCTCCTCCTCCTGCTCCTCCTCCTCCTCCTCCTCTTTCCCCGTCTCCTGTCAATGTCTCCTCCCTCCCTCCTTTCACTCACTGTCCATCTCTCTCAGCTAGTTCTCATTGTCAGACTGTGTAATTGAGGTAATGCTGTTAATGATGTGTGAGTGGTCTCTCTTTTCTCTGTTACGCACGCGCACACACGAGCATTGATGGCAGCAGATAGCGCCCTTTCATTAGAGCTGGCACGGCAAAGACGAGGCAGCGATGGCTTACGGGCACAGACAACCTCGCCGCAGGGGAGCAGGAGCTTTAAACACTAATTAGGATGACTTTGGGAGACAAAACAGGTGGAAAGGGGGGGAGTGGAGATTTGAAAAATTCAGGAGGGAGGGATGGCATATAGGTGACGCATTCAAGTAAAAATGACAGGGGAAAGGGAGATACAGACATGAGGAATGACGGTGACAGAAAATGTCACATTAGACAGAGACAGCAGAAGAAGAAGACAAATGTTAAAAAAATATTTGCTGGATAATTTTGACAAAGAGTGAAGTTTAGAGAGTGAAATTGGCAGCTTTACTGCAACCAGACAGGTCTTGCCAGAGATAGGAGGCGTATGAGGCTTCTAAAAATACCCAAGTACCTGATGTGTCCACACTGCTATTACATGGGAGCACTTTCAGGGTGCTTGGAGAGAAATATAACCAAAAATCCTATTTCTGACTTTGATTACAATTATTATACCTGTCTTTGTTACGTCACAGACGGGTCAATTACCGTGAACGGAACACAAGGTCAGAAAGTAGTATGTATTTAAGACTCTTGCATGAAGAACTCAATGTTTTTCAAAGTAAGGTTTTGAGCAGATAAGAATAGTACTTTGTGTTTAATGTGATTGCCGTAACTGCACTCTAACATTCATAAGTTTAATGGAATATTTCTCAGTATTGGGAGTCAAGATGCTGTAAAGAGGCTGTTTTGCAGAAGCAGGAGATCACTAAATGGACATATTAAAATAGATAATTGAGTGAGGTTTGACAAGTTTCCAATTTGTGCTTTGCTATGTTTTCCCAAAATGTCAAACTGTTCCTTTCCAGAATGTTGGCCATTTGGCATTTTTTGGGGCCTTGAGGCATATTGTACAATAAGGCTAAAAAGGAAAGCAGTTATGTCACTATCACATATCTTTGTTATATAGTATTTTTTAACAAGTTAAACATAATGGAAGGAATTGTAAATATGAATTAATTAAATAAAATAGTATAATCCCAAATTCAAAGTGTCATCCTTTACACACCATTTGCTCCAACCATCTCCCAACAATACAGAATAAAAAAAATACACATTTTGCAAGAAGCATTAATAGCAGTAGCTTGTCAACCAAAGTGAATAAAGAGCGTCATAATCACCTTTATTGGTCAAGTAATTTGGTTCCACTTTCATTGCATCTCTGTCAATTTACTGACAGAGAAATGAAGAAAAAAAAAACTGCTCGGGACAAGGACAACAAAGATGGACAGTAGCAATTAGTATGTATTATTATTTTTATTATCAAAAGTGTCACATTCCCATTCATGGCTAAGACATCTAAAGGCATACTGTCTCCTCACACACCCACACACGTCCACAACCAGCTACATGCACGCCCAAGCCTGCCCCTCTCCCTCACGCAAAGCAACATGTTCATGTCTCACCACTGAATCAATAAAAGAGTGTGAGCGCTGTGCCGTGGTTTCTATGCTGACCGGCTGGCAGTCTGCTATCTGTCAACCTGAACAGTGCAGCAAACAGAGCTAAACTGCTCTACTGTACGGCTCTGTGTGCTCCATGTCTGTTGCATTGTGAGACAACACCTGCTCAGGGGCTCTGCTGCGTTACTACTGTCAGCCCAAAGCCCCAAAAAACGAGCCGGAACGCACACACACGTGAAGGACTGCTGCAGCATGCATATGTAGAAATCGACACTCGTAGTACATCCAACTGTGACATTTGCATATGCAAAGGGTTACTGAACCCCAAGTTGACCTTTGCAGCTTCAATGAAACATGCATTGCCGATGCTCCGCATGTGCACGTGTCACCACTGTATGGGAATTGTAGGTGTAATGTCAAGAGGTTGGTCAGACTGCAAAGGTACTGGTGCGCATTATTTTTTAAATGCTTCACCCCTTATACACTTAATGCACATGACAGTGGGGACCCTCACACACATACACATACAGGTATAGATGCACATACATACACACGTTGCCTTGTTGCTGCTGTCAGTTTAGCCAAATCGCTGCTGGAACCGCTCATCACTACAGCACCTCATGGGCTGCTTTAGCCAGCAGACGACAGATGCTGCGTAGGAGTGTGATTGTGTGTGTGTGTGTGTGTGTGTGTGTGTGTGTGTGTGTGTGTGTGTGTTTGTTTGCAATTGCATGTGCCTGGGAGGTGTTATGTCGAGGAGTTCTCTGTGTGTGTGTGTGTGTGTGTGTGTCTGAGAGACGGTGCCTGCCTAGCAGAAGCAGAACAGGCTAGATTAGCTCAGGGCAACTGTTACACACACACACACACACACACACACACACACACACACACACACACACACACACACACACACACACACACACACACACACACACACACACACATCTGCCTGCCTCCCAGCCATCTCCTCTCTCTCGCTGCTCCACAGTGGCCTCCCTTCAGCAAATAACACCATTCATTATCTGCATGAAGCCCTGAAATCAACTCCATGGACTAGATTTGTGTGTTGCTGAATACAAACAGATTCTTTGTATCTACCGAATACGACCAGCAGCTGCTGCTGGGAAATTCTTCTCACTGTTATCCTCAGTGCTGCTAAATGAACTTCAAGTTTTTGGAGTGTAATTGGATGTTATGTTCCCAGTATGAACCACACAAAATCCAAGTGATTTGAAAAAACTGAAAGTGCTTTATAAAAAGCTGTTTGGTAATAAGGTGCGACTGCAATGGTATAAATGTTTTGAAACAGAAATGGGGAGTTAACGAGACAAGGAGCCTCATCGGCTCTGAGAGACTCAGCAGTGCTTTGAGCTAAATTCCAACATAAGCACGCTCACAATACCAATACTAACAAGCTAGATGCTATTTCCCGTCATGAATGCTAGCTAACAAGCACGTGTTCACCATGTTCTCCATCTTATTGCAGCATGAAATAGCATGACGGGAAATAGATTGTAGATTGTAGAGGAGATTGTAAAAGTAGATACTGTGTTTACCACACCATGCAAATACATGCTTATATAAAGAGCAATGATGGTTGTTCATAAAGGTTTTACAGCCCAAAGAAACTCAGACTTGTATCTGGTTGGGATAAACAATAAACAATTAAGAGGAAGAGGTAAATATATAGCAAGTTCTCTACTTGATGACAAGACCCCTTCGTCTCATGGTAAAGAATGTAACGTTGCCCGATCCAACTTGAGATTTATAAGTCATCAGTCTGCACAAAAAAGCTTCATAATGACTTTATATCTTCCCAGCAGATCTGCATTGGGTCGTGTATTTCTCTAACATTCCTTTAAGTTTTAGCGAGCATCTGCAACAGCTATTTCAATACATTCCACAGACTCCCAACCAGATACAAGTCTGAGTTTCTTTGGGCTGTAAAACCTTTACATTCTACGTCCTGAGGACAGCCGCTGCTTGTTTTGTTGTATTTGCATGGTGTGGTAAACACAGTATCTACTTTTACTATCTCCTCTACAATCTACAATCTATTTCCCGTCATGAATGCCCCTGCATCTGTCTCAGTTTGTTCTCCCCTCAATCATCCCACGTCTCGGAGTCCCTGCTACCTAAAGCACCCCCGCCTCAGCCTGATTCTTCCACCTGCATGCATCACAGTAGGATGGTGGGCGATGAATGATGAGCTGTGTTGTGCCGGGGGTTCTGTCAGACACAACACCGGCTGAAGGTCAATTTTTGTTTCATCAGACCACATATTTTGTGTCATGCTCGGAGAGCATTAACTTGACTTTTTCATACATTTTGCCTGCTGCTTTGGGTCCTCGGTCCTCCTCCCGATCGAGGTACTTCACACTCGATTACTCAACTTGATAAAGCAGAAAGTTGTGGGAAGAGTGAAGATACTTTCTATGTTTTTATGTGGAATATATTTACCACCGTCATCTGGTTATCTGTGGGACATTACACAGATGTTGTATACTTTTTTGTTTTTCTTTTGTCATGCTAAAAGTTTCTCTATGGGTGGCAATGTCAGTCTGCTACTATGAGATGGACTGCCTCGACATTTTGTACAGACGTTCATGGTCCCCAGATGATGGATACCAAATCACTACGGTGCCCCCTGACTTTTCCTTTATTGCCACCATGAGGTTCACATTTGTGGTTTTGAGTGGATGATTATGGTTACTCAGTTTTGGTCAAATGCTGCATCATTTTGGGGTTGTGACCTCTTCCACTCCTGTACTCTGCTTTTTCTCCTCGACCGAAAATACTTAATATATACACAAATAAATATTCAATCAAGCTGGATCTAGAAGACTGATGGCAGGAGGCGCCAAAGGGGCGTCACAGTTACAGTACAACTCCAGTGATACCAATGCTGCAGGAAACACATGTCGGAGGAATGCATTACATACAGGAATACATTGTAGAGTTAAAGAGAAGGGGGTACATGCTCTCTTGAACTGACATCTGTGTGCGTGTGCGTGTTTGTACAGTTGTAATGCTTGAGAGCCTTTTCTCAGTTGGATTTGCGCACGTTTTATGCACTCTCCTCTTCACTGCTTCTCCTCTGTTCCATCATTGAAGGTCAAAGGAGACACCACAGGTTGAGAAGTCAGACAATCAGAAATACATCAGTGTGCAGGGAGGCCCAATCTGTTGATGTCTCAGGAAGCCAAGTGGCCAACAGAGGTCTTGGATCACGTCAGAGGTTACTACCGCACTGCACTTGTGGCTATGTGTGTGTGTGTGTGTGTGTGTGTGTGTGTGTGTGTGTGTGTGTGTGTGTGTGTGTGTGTGTGTGTGTGTGTGTGTGTGTGTCCTGTTTACAAGGGGTCAGGCTCATTTGTAGGCTGTCAAACAGAGATGCTCGGACAGAGATCAAGAGCAGCTCACAGGGGCTAGTCCTGCTCTCCAGGGGAAATGGATTCTGTTTGATGTTCAGTACGAGCAGGAGGGAGTGATGGTGGGTGGCGGGGAGGGGAGATGTTGGGGAGAGAGAGAGAGAGAGAGAGAGAGAGAGAGAGAGAGAAAAAGAGTTAGGGAATGCAGAAAGAGAGAGAGAGGGATAAAAAAAAGAGTCTATTTAGTACTCTATGCGTCTAAAAACGTATTTTGGTTAAATAGAGAAGTCACATTTCATGTATACCTATATGTATAAGGTGATTGTAATAACGTTTCCAACTCAAATAAGAAAGAGAGGCATAAAGACAGACAGAGCTTGAACTAAAGAGGAGAGAAGGAATTAAAGAAAGAAATAAACAAGGTGGTGAATCAACAACAGGGCGATCAACTATTTGCAATGAGTAAAACCGGAGATCGACAAGAATATGATATACCTAATGCACCTCTAACTAAAGGCGATTGAGAAGAGAGGAGGGAAATGAAATGCGTTTCTGCTGCTAATGTTCATCTGAGTGTTAATGAATGCTCTTGAATACGGAAGCCAAAATGTTATTGTCTCTTCTGAATATTAGACCACACCACTCATCTCTAATAGATAGCGTTCAATCTGAAAACCATGTTTTTAAACTGTTCGGTTCAGGATTATTAACTCCACTCTGTATACAATAACAGCTCATAATGGAATATACATTCCCATTATGCTGCACTATATTTAAACACAACAATAACACCCAGGAGATTGTTATTTATAATACATCATCAGTACAAACAGTTGGAATGGAGATCTTTGTACTATCGCCATATGGCTGACGTGTAGAAAACAACACAATAAAACAGACAATAAAAACCTCCAATAAACGCAAGAAGACTTGTTGCAATCGCTGCAGGCAGATACAGGTGAAACATTGAAAAGGCGGCCATTTTTTTTTCCCCACTGGTGGCCGTCAGGGTGAGATCTTGGCCATCATCATTTTGAGATTACACTTTAACACTTTGAGCAGAGATGGAGTGAGAGGTTTAGACTCCTACAGCGTGATACCCCGTACCATATCGCCATGCATCTGCTCATCACCACCTCTGTCAGCGCCGCTCCCTCATTTCTACTGCCGCCTTCCTCTCCTCTCACTCCCTGATTTTCCTATCAAACTTTCTCCCACAGCGCTGCCTTGCCTTCTGTATCCATCTCTCCGCCGCTCTCTGAATCCCATTCCATCTCATTCTCACCTCTCAAACTCTTACCCTCCGCGATCCATCTCCTCCTCCGCCCCCCTATCCATCCTATTCTCCTTCTGTTGGCATGACTGATTGCTCAAACTGGGGCCGATTCTCCGCCGAGCTGCCTGCAAAGTATCCCTTACGGC
The DNA here is from genome assembly GCA_038501785.1 of Myoxocephalus aenaeus. Lineage (NCBI taxonomy): Eukaryota > Metazoa > Chordata > Actinopteri > Perciformes > Cottidae > Myoxocephalus > Myoxocephalus aenaeus. Next base: position 3,575,946 of record JBAMJR010000053.1, read on the forward strand.
CACAAATATGTCAAACCCGATACCCGGCCTCTGCGTGCATTGATTACGCCACATTGCGGGGAGATAATCAGTGGGCGTGACCAGATTGTGAAACATGATGGGTCCGTGCTTGTGTTTAAATGAAGCCGATCTCGCCGGTTTTTTAATCAGGAGGCGCAGAGGACGCTTAATCAAGCAGTATTTTGATGGATTCACGGAATGGGAAAGCCATTCATCAAGTCAATTACACATTAATCATGAGCTCACCCGCAGATTTGGGAGTGAGACATGAGGAGGGGCTCCACTTTGTTCTTGGAGTGAATTGCAAGCGGCATTATGTAAAACCCTCTTTATCCATGGCAATGAGTGTGGGAAGTATTGTACAATACAATGCGGCTGAAGGATGTTGATCCGCCAACCGTTTGAGTGCTCTACAAAGACGGATTCTTCAAGTGGCTCAGGTTGATCAATACTCTGTAAATGTGAGAATATTAGTCCACATCAAAGGACCATGTATCCTATTGGAATGAGTAAAAACAATGCATTGATTGCGTTGTCTGTACAGTAATGCAGAGCTGTGAACGCCTAACACGAGATTGGATGTAAATTAAAGTCCATTCACTTCCAAGTGTAGACGCGGTGTCATTAATATTCAGATATTGATTATCATATTCCCTCGCCTTTTAGAGTGCACTTTGCGGACCATACCGTTTGCATAACTCCCAGTCGCTCGTTGGTATTGAGGTCACAACAGGTGAGCTATTCCCACAGACCTCCCATCAATAAATCATTCAGAGTGACGAGCTCTCAAGGCTCATCAGGAAATCAAGCATAAAATATGAATTATGAAAGCTACGGCAGAGACAGTGTGCGTAGCTACAATCACGCTATTGGCTCTAAACACAACACGCCTCGGCAGCGACCGGGGTAAATGAGAAGAAAAAAACACAGCATGGTATTTCTGTAAATTATGTACATCTCATTCTATAAGCTCCACACCCGTCACTGAACTGAACATTCGCAGCTTGTGCATATTCATAAAGGAATAATTATGTAAGGTTTTTTTCTTCTTCTACTAGTGTTGATACTCAGAGATGAAAGGAAAAAGAGCAAGGCTAAGAAAAACTTTCTCAAAGAGACATATCAAAGAAGGAATACGGGGTCCGATGACACTAAAGACTCACATGTCTGATACGTTTGTAACGATGAAATGTAACAAACAGATTTGATTCAAGGACGATTTGAAAATAGTTCAGCTGTGATTTCCGACTTATTTCTGGGTTTTGGGACTCATTCTGTTATAGGGTTCAGTGGTAGAGCAGGGTCGTCCTTCTATCAAAGGGTCGGGGGTTCGATCCCCAGCTCCACTAGTCAATGTCAATGTATCCTTGGGAAAGACACTTGATGCTGTTCCTGTGAGGAATGAATGGGTATGAATGTTAGTTAGGATCCTGATGGGCAGCTCAGTTTGTGAATGATGATCTGTAGAGTTAAAGCTTTACTATTTATTAAATCAGTATTGAGCTCTTTTTTGCCAAAGTTTGTAGGTTGTATATCATATTCATTCATATTTTAAGTTTGTCATTCTTCTCAGTGAGGAACATTTTAGATATTTATTTTAAGTTTCATAGTGAAAAGGCATCTCATGTGTCTGATTCTTAGATTTTCCTTTATTAGGTAAATAGTATACATTTTTCTTGTCTCTCTTAGCACAATACTCACATGCTCATATCTACATTTAGATAAGAGTAGATTTAATCTGGTCGCTGTAATTGTTCTGCCTGTCCACGTGATTCCAATATAAGAGATTGGGATAAAAATAGCCTCATTCGGTCTCTATCATGATGCTTCAGCTGTTCATAGCTGATCCCAAGTTTCACGGTTTTCCGTCCAGAATTCCCTCTTTGTGTTTCCATATTTCCATGCTCGAGGGATAATAACACAAAGAGGGAATTTTGTACCAATACGACTGTGATTTTGGACTTTTTCCCACTTGATTCATCTAACTCAAGCCCTCAAGCTTCATCTTCGTATCAGCTGAGTCCTTTGTGTGCCTCATCTCTTCCATGGGAATCGCAGTATGAGGGGATCTCATCACACGGACAGGAGGAACAAATGCAACGACCAAAAACTGTTTGAATGTACATACGGTCATGTGAGTATTGTGATCAAATGGACTAAAATCACAAACCCATGCTCTAATATAGTATCTGAGCAAAAAGGATCTCATAGTGGTTTACTTTCAGACAGGTTGTGAGAGGGAGTTGCAGCAGGTGTGAGTCCTTATCTTCCTATAAATTGCAATGAAGCTGAAAATCAGCTGCTCCTGAACACACTTGATTCACACCATCAGGATTGAATAAGCGTACAATTAAAATGATGAGTAGAATTAAAACAAAGTCGATGACTTCTCAAGGGTACAGTAGAGCTCTAGTCTGGAGGCACATTGTGGGGCTTGTGTTAGTCATCATGTTGCTTCAGGCGGGTGAGACAATACTTATTTTAACAACCAAGTTGTGTAGTACACGGTATAATGCTGAACAATATCACAGGCCTCCTTTGGTTAATGGAGCATTTTCACCCCACTTGATTAAAGACAACATCTACTTCTCTTTAAGAAGCCAATGGTGCATATTATCATACTGTGCACATAACTGTGTGCAGTGTTGCGCTCCGTCTGCTTGAGCACACATAAAAGCAAAGAGGAAACGGGGTTTTAATGGTTACCAAGAAGAGCCATGTATTTAAAATGTGTCCAAAAAAACAAACAGCGGCTGACATGTTGGGCAACCACAGAGCTACTTTTGCATCACAAATGATTAGCACAGTGATGGAGCATTATTTTTTAATCACGGGAAACCAATTCATCATCCTGTGGTGCCCTTAATTTAACATGAGTGCAGCCAATTCTGGCAGTTACATTTGAGAAAGTGGACTTTGCTGCAAATGGTGTTTTAATAGCTGCCTGTTCACCTGCAGAGTGACAGAACCTAATGTACTCAACTCAATCAAATTAAATGTACACTATGTCTTTTAACTTCCTGAGCATGATCATATATATTGCATCTGTTAAACACTGTGTGCCATAATAATCCGTATGCCCACTTTTATAAAGAATTTGCATTGATCGAATGAACTTAATTATGTCTTTCAGTTATTGAATATGGAAGTAACTGAGCCTCTTTAAAGGGCAAGGGAAGACATGAACTATGGCAGCGCCTTTATCAAGCAACAATACTGTTGACAACATGGGTTAATAGTCAGTTCAGTAAAGCTCGACATGTATTGAAATATCGTTGCAGTTTGTGTTTCCTCTTTGTAATCACTCCTGAACCTACAAATACAATTGTTCTATTTCAATGAGAAGCTTCAAATGTGATTCATTAAAACATAAAATGTAGGAATTGGGCACATGCTTCATCAGAATATCTTCTCCCATTGTCGTTTATTTTGGGCCTCTGCCGGGTCAAACCCAGTTAGTGTAGCTTGGTGCTTTCAACCTTTTCCTAGATTTTGAGCCATGAACGGTTGAGTGTTGTTGGCCAACCCTGGCCAATAGATATTTCTCCCAGAACCCCTTTCTCCTCTGGCAGTCCCCAAGACCATATTTCTCCTGTCAGTTCACGTCCAGACCTGGAGTAAGCCAGCTGGCCTTTCTCAATCATTGTCCCCAGCCAGAAAAAAGCCATAGGGCTCTCTATCTGCTGAACAATTTCAGCCAGGGAAAGTCACACTTGTCTCCCCGTGCCAAAACAGCAAAGAGCCATATGCACATTAAGTTCTCCGTGGCGTGGCAGAGCTACATGAAAAGAAAAGACCGGCAGACTAAGCTGTCTTTTCCAGTTGTAATACCAAGTGGAGCTCTGTAAGGTCCGACCGAACTTCCGCCATGAAAACTTGTTGACTAACAGTGAACGTGCTGATGGCTTAGTTCGGAGAAACTGCAGCCGCACTCAGGAAGGGTTATCTGTCTTTGCGTTCACTCTGCCTCACTCTCTTGTATAGATTTTTGCCTGCAAATCCTCATTGATGTGTCTATCCACACAGCCTCTGAAGCAAGATAACCTAAGCAAAGTTGGATCGCATGAGTCAGATTAACTTGGCCCAAAAATCGCAGAGAAACTCACTGGTATCAGATACAAACCCGCTTCTATGTTTGTGCACCAAATGACAAACTACTTCCCAGGCACGATGAACCATATATTTATTGTGAGGAATGAAATCGGCTTTGAGGAACAATGAGCCAACAAAAAACTCTACCACCAAAATGGCATCATTAAAGCATATTGCATTTCTTTCACCCTTGCAACTGAATATTTTTAAATTTTGGCACAGTTTTGATATTTCCTTACGAGAAAACACATCTTCCTTATATATGGATTCACTTTTTTTTCTACTTCTCACTTGAATAGGCTATATAATCCATTCATTTGGAGCCTAATCGAGTTTTCTGTCAGATAACCAGCCAACAGAGTGCTCAGCAACATGCCTTTGATCAGGGCCGCTTGGTCCAGGGTCCTGACTTTGAATAATAGTCCTCTCGAGCTCCATGTAGATAAGACTGGCTAGAAACACACTGTAGGATCTATCTGACCAGCCAGATGAGACACCCTAGTTTGCTCAGCCACTGAACTGAAGCCAGTATGAAAAATGTGTTTCTCTCTGCAGCCAGAGAGACTCTCACAAGGCGTCTCTATTATTTAGTCCTGCTTGTGTCTCTAATGATACCCCCAAATCTGTGACTTCTGTGAGTTTAAAATGTAGAGAACAAATGAAAAAACTAAATAAAAGCTTAAATCATTATGTGTTATACACGCGGTCATTAATTCAGCAATGTCTCAAACCCGCATTCACATGCAAATGGAGGCTCTCGTATAAAAATGTGATTTTTTTAATTTCCTACTGTTAAAGCTTTTAAATGAAGACATTAATTGTAACTCACTTAACATCCTATACAAGTAAGTTTTAAGAGATGGTGTCTATATATTTTTGCCGTGCCTCAGAAAAACAAATGTGTTTGGAAAAGAATTTGGTTTATTTAAAGTGAATTAGTTAAATTCAACTGAGGTTGATGCCAAGTCCTCACAGGCAGTCACAACAAAGCCCCCTGATTGGCAGAACACCGCGGCTCCTCTAAGTCAATGTAGTAAACCTGCTGAGAGGTTTTTCAGTCAGTGTGTCAGTTTAGATGCTGCAAACTGGCCTGATTACAAAGACTCCGGCAATTCTTACATGAGAGAATTACAGGATTCTGCCGACAATTAACTTCTCACAAGTCTCAATCCATAAATACAGACCATGCTCATTTTCAGATTCATACTTTAATGTTAAAAAAACACATTATTTTTCTCATACTGTCCGTGTGAATATACCCGTCTGCGTTTTAGCACCTGTCATTTTGAGCACCCTACCTGAAAAAGAACAGCTCGTGCTAAAAAATTAACATCACCTGCACCAAAGTCCAGATCAGCATAGACCGAAATCGTAAGGATTACAGCTTTAAGAAAAGTATGTATTACTCAAACAATTAGGGGATTAATCAATTTGATCAACTGAAAATGTATTTACAACTGTTGTATACTTGTTCTACCTTCTGAAATGTGAGGATTTGAGTATAAGAGTTTTCTTGGAATGAATTTTATATACAAGATAATTAATAATGGAATCAAGAAAATCAATGTTAATAATCATTAGCTGCAGACTTAGTTAAACTCGTTTGTTTCAAAGAGTCTAACTTGCCTCAAACGTTCCTCAACTCTTCTTACACTTCAGTTGCTTGTTTTATCAGGAGAAATGTAATGAAACTCAACTAATACATATGTCTGTGTGTCACACAACGTTAATAATAATCTTTTTGCACCATAGCAGGCTATACACAACTAAACTGGACAATTCTCCACAGCCAAAAAAAGGCCACAGTAAAACAAGCATGACAGTTCTGGTCTCCCTTGAATCATACACACAACCAACAACAATCAGTAGTCACTCTCCAAAAAAACGCCAGTGAGCAAGTGGAAATTGACGCCGTCTGTCATTAATTGCAGAGCGATGACGGATTACTGTAACTGTGTCATTGTCCACATCGGGGCCTGCCGTGTAATAACTGGTGAAGATACATGGGGCCACACAGATGTAACTGTTTGGAAGGGCCCTGGGGGTTTAAAATGCCAGGGCAGATTAATTCACCTCCTGCCATGACGGCTGCCCGCTGTTTAGATCCACAGCCCGACAGCTGTCCTCACTGGCTTTGATATGAGAGGGCTGGGGAGGCCGAGACAAGCCGGAATGGAGGGGGAAGGAAAGGATGGAGGGAACGGAAAAGGAACGAAGAGACAGGGGGAGAGAGAGGACGATTGCTTTCTCTAACCAAGGACAAAGTCCAGATTGGAGGGGCGTGTGTATGATTGACAGTGCTTTGCTTTTCATCAGCCAGGAGAGAAATGAGATGGGACAAGTGTGTGCGTTATTGTGTGTATGTAGCTAGGAGACAGTCCCCATGGAGACAGCTAGACTAAGCATTTAGTGGAGAGAGTGAATGTGAGCACAGAGGGCAGTGTGTGTGTGTGTGTGTGTGTGTGTGTGTGTGTGTGTGTGTGTGTGTGTGTGTGTGTGTGTGTGTGTGTGTGTGCGCTGTGCACACGTGTGACAGTGATTTGATGAGACTGATGTCCAGTGTTTGATCCTTTGGTTCTGGACTGTGGGGACATGTTTCTACTGCCAATAGAAACATAGTACTATAGTGGATCGAATGGTTATACACTGTACATATGGCCTGGTGGTGATTGAATACGTTAGCCGGGTGCTTGCTTTGCCTCCGGCTGATCAGGAAGTCCTTGCAGACCAATTGTGCAGAATGCAGATATGTATATTGTGCACGAGCCAAAGCCACTATACTTTCCACCCCGTTTAACAACCCGCTTTAAAAACGCTGAAATTGTTCAACAAGTCTGTCTGCCGCTTCTATTGCGGGTTCATCAACATTGTTCGTTTTTAAAGTGTTCAAATCCATCTTCATACAATACTCACACATCCATATGCACATTAGAAGGGCTCTTGGTCACGGTAATCATTCCTCCTGCCCACTCTGGCTGTGAAAAGATGTGTGACAAAATCCACAGTCCTTGTTAGTACAGCAGTCTGAGTTAGAAAAAGCAATGCTTTAGCTTCCTCCTCTTCACGTGTATCCCCTGGACAGTGTTTGCATGTGGAGCTACGGAGGATGGAGGGTATAACACTGTACCAATGTGGGTTATCTAACTCAGACTGCTGAGTCCGCAAATACAGATTAGCAAAAAATGTGAACGCATCACGTGCGCTCAAAATGAATAGGTCAATCCTCATTGAAAATTCAGTCATGATTTATTCACTTTGATGTCGGTAAAAGATCATTTGATGATCAAGTTGTGTACATAACAAATAAGTTCTCATATATGTCATTCCTCCCCCAGACCACAGACTAAAAATAGCCCAAGTATCTTTGTGCAGTCCAATCCAAGACATTTTTAAAGCCAAACAATTTCACTGTAAAATCTAAAAGGTCGATGTTTATCTTATTATCTTCTAACATTGATGAGATAAAATGAATGTTGTAATCCTCACTGATTCTGTTCGTCACCACTATTAAATGAGTAACCACCGATTTAGCATTGATGTAACAACATGTACAATTTAAAATTGATGAAGCAGAACCAGAGATATTGTGTTTCTTTATTCCACGCTTTATTCTTCCTCGTCAAAACCTGGGGTTTACTTTACCCACAATGCAACTTGACCATCAACAGTTTAGCCTGAGATTTGAGTGTGTTACTCTCCGAGCAGCTAACACAGCCTCGAGCCGCTAGCCTCAAGCAGCCTGCTAAGGAGGTCTGCTGAGCTCACTTATTTCTAACTCCACACCGCCATTTTTTTTTTCATTTTCTAATTTGTACAGTAGTGCAGCCCCGACCGTACTTGACTCAAGTGACATAACTTGGGGCAATGTATCAGATTTCACACAGCTCACTCTTGAGAGGCTCTATACAACTTTTTTCTCCGTATGCAGGAGTTCTCCCAAAGACTTAAGGCCAAAGACTAACAGACAGTGGGTTAAGATTTAAATTAGTGGTGAAAGCATTAATTGGCTGTTCAATCGCCATCTAATAGTAATTTTAACTTAAAATATCTGGTTCAAAATGTCAAACATTCTCTGCTTGACCTTTTCAAATGTGAGGCTCTGCTAAGTTTCTCTATTTAAAATCATTATAAAGCCAATAACTTTGGATTTCAGACGATGTTACCTCAGATTCTGACAAACTGTAATGTACATTTTTCACTGTGTTCACTTGATCTACTAAATGATTAGTTAATGATGATGAAGCATTTTCAAACCGTAACTGATAACTGAGTCTCTCACAACTGTGTAAGTCTGTGTAACTCTGCAGATCAATCAATCGGCAATCAAAAGCCTTCATACATGAAAAATAATTTCCCATCATGCCCTATCTCACTGTCCATGCTGCTAAATGGACGATTTGTTCTCAGGTCATTCCAATCAAAGAACTACATGGCATTGTGTACATGGCAGTGTGTCATGGAAAAGAGCAGAAAGACTTACAAATGCCTCTGGGCTCCCAGATAGCTACAGTATATACATGTACATTCAAAGCACTTTATTACATAAGTCAATACCAGTATCAGAGATTAATAGCTCTTAAAAAGACAACAATCAGTGAAGTCATTGGATGAATCTAATGTCCTTTATGATACAACAGCAAAATAAAATTTCAATTAAACTCAAATTGGTGGTATGGATGGATGGGCAGATACATTATTTAATCTTAAAATGTATTATTCATGCAGGTTCATGAATAAAACGGCCACAGACCATTTAATATGTATATATTTTTGCACTGGTGTTTGGTTTGATCTGTGCATACTGGTCACTGCAACAGGATTCTGATGTATACAGTATATTAATATGAATAAATAGAGCAGCACTGATATGAATTGATTTTTAAAAGATAAGGTCTAGGAATAACTTCACAATGTGACTCAACAAATAGGCCGTGTTTGTTATGCGTGGCATCTTTGATTGATGTTGAATGATGAGCTGGACTGTTTCATTCATGGGCTGTTTATGACGGTGCCTTTTCGCCATGTTTTTCTGCCTTATCAGGAGGCTGGGAAATAAATTATTTATATTTTAGGTTCCCATTTCCTCGAAGGGGCAATAAAAGGAAAAATATAATTCAAGCGACAACGTTACCCACAAGGCAACTGCCTTCCCCCAGAGAACATCTCCTCATAACAGGTCTTCCATGTATCCTATTCGAAAACCCCCCTCAGGCACATATATCAAACCTAACTGCCATTTGGCAAAGTTTAATGTTGCATCAGCAAGTCAGATTTAACAAAGGTAGCCAATTAAAACTAAACTGTACAGGGGTGGGTCTAAGGATAGGTGTCGTATGCTGTACAGGTTTTTGAAGCCCCCTGAGGCAAATTTGTACATTGGACTATTTAAATAAATAAAACTGCCATGACTCGGCTATTTTTTTTTTTTTTAAAGAAGAAAAAAAGAAAGAAATCCCATTTCAAGCAAAGTGGTCATGTCATCAATTTTAGCCATTTACAGCGATTTCAAAAGTTAAACTTGATAAAGGTATAGCTCATTCTGTGCTGCAGAGGAATGGTAATCAAGCGGTGTCCCTAAACTACTACTTCTCTTCAACACACTCTGCATGCTCGCACAGCAACACACACCGGCAGTGTGTACCGTGCATACTAAACAGGACTGAGCATGTTGGTGTAAAAAATGAAGAAAAGAGCTCATAACAAACTTAATATCTGGGACCCAGCAGCGCAAAGTAACTAGTACATTAAATCAAGTACTAGTTACTTGATTTAACTAGAAACACTGGAGAAAGAGCACTTTACAACATTGAAGTTTGACTGTGAAAACCCAAAGCATTAATTAACACAGGGCTAAATATGTTTATGTTAATTGTACTTAAACATGGATATTAGGTCACAAGGTTCTTCACAAGGTTTGTTGCATAAAAAGCGGGTAAATATCACCTGAAATAAATCGAAAGATGTATTGTCTCCTTTACTTCAGTAATGATTAATGACACAACGTCTTATTGAATGAACACACCTGTGCACAACCCTTCTCGACTATAAAAATAAGTTATATTTCAATTAGATTTGAACAACACGCTCATGGCTTCTGTTATCACATTCCATCTGCTGGATGTTTTATAGAGTGACAGTATTTGAGTACTATGGTGGCATTATTTTCCGCGCACGTGTTAGCAGACAGCTGGCTCTCCGACGACCTGCTTCCTGCTCCAGACTGAGCACATGGCAGACTGCTTTACAGCTTCAGGGTGAAGGCGCAGTTAGCTTTAGAGCCAACAACTCGGCTCTCGAGGAGCTATTTGTTTTCTGACCAACTGTAGCCTATAAACACACACACACAACTAAATTGGCATTAGCATTAGCGACATTAGCTGTGGCTAACACATAGCTAGCAAATAGCTAAAGACTTGAGTCTTCCATAACTCTAACTAACTTATGCTACATTTTCACATGAGCATTTCATTTTTATAATTGGACTTTTATAAATGGACATAGTGACACAAAATGATAGTTTTAAAACCTGGTTTTCTCGTTAACTAAACTCCTTTTAGGCATACACTGTCTAACGAAAGCTGTGAGGATGAAACCACCTCCGCCTGTGGTGGAACGGCGCCTCCAACACTGTATCTAGTTCTCTTTATACATCCATGGTTGACCGCTCTCTGTCATGCACATGTGTGTTTCGTACCTGTCTAGAGAGAAGGAAGAGCGAGGGGAAATATAATTTATTGAAACTTCCTAGGTTAAAGTTTATTTTTAGTTTCCTTGTGCATGATGCAATGCTGTTTTTGCTTTAAATCTTCTAACAGACACTGAGGCAGCATCAAAGTCTATTTATCCGAATCTGACTCAGTTCAGTAAATGACAATTGATGATGAAATTCAATTTCATCATTAAAATTCACTCTTTAGTCAATTCATTATCAAGGTGCTGGAAGATGAAAATCCTCTCAAAGTAAACGCAGCTTCTCCTTGTATTACCTTCATTTAATTTATTCTCCGAGACGAGAGAAAGGCTGAGCACAGCAAATAGCTCTCCCTTCATAACTTTTTGCTCCTAAGATGCCCTAAAATTGTAATAAACAAGGTACCAAATGTTTTACATTTACAATATTTGGTGAAACATGTCCTCATCTATCTACCTGCAATTTACCCCTTTATACAATCCACATCCTTTGGGGAAGGCCCTGTTCCAAATGTCAAATATTATACATGCCCACATTCTGTACAAAGTACATTCAAAATAATAAAAGTATTAACATTTTAGGCAAATGCCAGGCTATTAAGGCAAGTTTTTGAGCATCTGCTGAAAGGATTCCCAGCTCACATCAGATCCTGAGGGAGACTGTGGCCATGGGAACGTTTGATCTCTGCTTCCTCGTCAAAGGTTTTTGTTCTACACTTTGGCACAGTTCAAAGTCTGCTCCCATTAGACTTGACAGACCTTACTGGTTCAGACAGCACCCGCTTCCAGACTTGTATTTCAAGTGTTGTGGCACCGTATATTAGATTTTTCGACACTGGATATTTGTAACAATACCTTTGAGTGTTTTCAGCCTGGTTTGGTCCAGTGCTACTCAGCGCAATATTGCAGTACACAGGTGGACAAGTACAATTACTCTGTATTGGTGAGAATTTGGTCCAATTCAAGCACAGCTGTCAAGGGTGTTTCTCTGTCTGCTGTCCAATATTCTTTGGTTCCAGTCCCCACCGTGATCCTGAACAGAAATACTGTAAATGAGTAAAGATGATACGAGAACAGTGAGTCATTTCTACAATATTCATAGAATCACGACAATGGTTAATATGTATTAAAACCCGACAAGCAGTGAAAAGGCTCATACATTAAGTTTTAAACCACACTTTGAGGTAAACTTGCCTTTTTTAGGAAGATACTTGGGAAACGGTGACGTCTGAATGATTGGGATCGTTGAAAGAGCTTCTGTGAGAGACAACCAGCATTTATACGCATTCAACCTTCAATTTCTGCATTCTTAAGCCAGTTTGTTTTCATCCTATGCAAATGTGTGAGCCAATCCTGTCTGTCAAACCCGCGTGCCTATTTCAGGTGGGTCGGCGAGAAAAATACATCAACAGAAAAGCTAAGGATTTGAATTTGCTACGCTTTTTGTGCGGGGAAATATTAAGTACAGTAATATTTCAGCTATTGTAGATATTTTTCAAAAGAGCTTGCCTTTGCCTTTGGCAGCGGTTGCCTGACATGGATGAATTTGCTAGGAATTTTCTATCCATCCCTCCATCCCGTTATCACTCCCAATGCATGAAATACAGCTCCTTAGTACAGCAGTGCTCCTCGCTGTCTGATAGCGATACCCTTTAGCATGTGTATGCGATGCACACGTCTAACAGCTAACTCCAACGTAAATGCACCTGCGTCCTTCTTACACACTCAGAGTAATTGACGTAGCTTAAAAGGCGAGATAGGCCACACAAGGACAGCGTTGACATTTTATCACGTCAGTCATTAGTCACAATAGTCACTCGGTATGTCAGTCAAGTGAATGTCAACCACTCTCTTTTCTACAACCTAACTAAAGTGATTTTGTTACTAAACTTCCTGTGAGGATGGAAGGTAGAGAGGTACCTAGAGCATCCTAGTTTTGAAGCTTAGAAGCACTGACCAATCTATGTTTTATTATGCATTGGTGTGAGGATGTGTTGTACAATTCATGCTCATCGGGAGCCCAGATGTGCAATAGGTCGGTCACTAAGTGAGACATTTGCTATGGAATAATAACACCCTGCTTCTTTTTTAAGCCACTGCAGTTTGAACGTGTGACTGAAAAGACGTTTCCACATCTCTAATTGTATGCAAGAGGAGATGGAAAGGTCTGATTTGACACTTTATTGATATCCTAAATAACCATTCACCATCTTCACCCTTTGACTCCTTTCATCTCAATCTGCATTGCAGTATTTCTTTCTCTCTTCTTCCCTCTTTCTCCCACTTAGCTGATCTCTCTCTCTCTCTCTCTCTCTCTCTCTCTCTCTCTCACACACACACACACACACACACACACACACACACACACACACACACACACACACACACACACACACACACACACACACCCTTGCCATCCTACTTCTTCCGGTGAACCAAACCCTCCTGTGAAACTAACCTAGTTGCTTTCATTGTCAAGAAGGCACATTCCCTTCACAATTCGCCAGCTGCCATTTAAAACAAGTTTGAACACAGCATAAAAAGAGTATCAACATAACACCTGTCATCATTTACAAACTTACAACTTGAAATAGGAGGCAGACTGGCCCGAATTCCAATCATTTCGGCTTTAGGAGCTAAAGGGACAGATGCTGCATTACGTCTTTAATTGCAGCCTTCTGCTCGTTAATTTGCAAGATATGTTTTCTAATGTAAATGAGAATTGGGCTTGTAGGAGGAGGGGGTATATGAGAACAAAACACACCTCTGGGAATAATATGTTTGGCAGGTTGTTTACTGGATCAGAAAACACGGTGCAATTCACTCTTACACCCACTCTTTACCTGGCACCTGTGTTTTTAGTGTTTATTCTTTCCTGTTACTCAGTGTTGAATAACAGGCACACAACCTCAAGCAGGAGAATAATGTCAAGGAAGAACTTCCTGTTGCCTTTGCTGCCGAGTGATGCTGAAGGATCTACTACACAAAGATAATCTCAGCATAAATAGGCTGCTGTACGTTTGCATTTAAAAAGTGACATTAAACATGCTTCAATTGCTGCATCATGGTCCTCGACATCTTCGACACATGTTTGTTGGATGTGTTTTCTACCGTGTTCGAAGCAAGAAGCCAGCAGAAAACACATGTCACCACCTACATGGCTACGTTGTCACAGTGACTCAGTGTGTTGTCACCGAGCTTCGCTTCCATAGCAATAACAGTGCGCGGTCTGTGGAGGGTTTGGTGATGTATAAAAGCCGTGAGTGGGCAGGGGAGGGAAACTAGCTGAAAAGAGCTGTTGGTTAAACTCAGAGTGAGAGTACTGGAAGCTGTACGTACTCCACATCTCACATCTTGGAGAAGAACGCTCATAAACTGGTGTATTTCTTATAGAAACATAAGAAGGAAAAAAAAAAAAACGGCAAGTTCTTGTACAGAGGAGCAATAGAAAGCATCCTGAAATTACAAAACAAAAACATTACAAACTGGCATGACAGCTCTCCTGTCCGGCATGGCACAGGACAGGAGAGCTCTACAGTGACTGATTAAAACCGGACAGAACATCATTGGAGCAACAGTGATATGGGTGGCAAGAGGTGTCTGAGAAGAGACAAAACCGGCCACAACCTGTTCACCCTGCTGCTGTCTGGAAAGAGAAACAGAAGTATAAGCTGCCGTACCACCACACTTCAAAACAGCTTCTTTCCTCTGGCTGCGAGACTCCTTAATTCATCCTCCAACCTCCGCATATGATATAGATTTAGTTTCTGTGAGTGTTTTGTTGTGTAGCAAAATGGGACCGGAATCTGCATTTCGTAGTGCAACCCTGTCGTATAAAATAACCTTGTAACCTTGCACTGTAACACTGAAGATTCAGATATTGGGCATAAGATTTGGCTATTAAACTAGGCACCATCTACAAGTGTGATTGCCCTCGGCGTGCACGCAGCTCTATAGAAAGAAATAGGGTCGATAATCTCTTTCGTGATATGATTATACCTATTTCAAGCAGGTTTAGTTGAGGTTGATAACAGGTTATTTTCATGCCAGGCACAGCTTGAAAAATAAAGATGTGATAAAAAACCTAAATGATGCATCTATTCCATTCAGTGAGTGCAGTTTCAGGGCCCTGGCATTGTGCACACAAGCTCACTGGCATTGAGTGTTTATGTAACAGAGACACTATAAATGTACACCAGTGCATTTCCACTGTAAACTGTATTAAAATGTCCGCAGTGAAAAACGTCTTAATTCGCAAAAAAGCCTATAGGAGGACATATTAACATGTTTTAAAGTCTGCATCGTGACTGCAATTTTTGAGAAATAACGATATTAATAATAGTGTGGTTTGATTATTTAAAAATATTAAAAACAAAGAGTTTTCGATTCCCACTGAATAATAAAATAAAGACGACAAAAGCAGTCTTGTGTCAGTTGGAAATAAGGCACAAGAGGTTGTCTTAAATGACCCTTCCCAAAGCCCCGCTCCCTGCTGCTTCCCTGTCAAGCTGTCAGCGCTACAAGGAGCCCATACTGTCACTAACTGCACTCCCTGAATAACTATTTTCTAATATTTGGAAAACTAAAAAGCAATTTCAGAGCATAGACTGTATATAAGAAGTGGATGTAGTTACCTTGAGACGTCGCCTATAGTTTTGTGGACTCCTGTTTTGAAGCCTTGAGTTCGGCATTTTTACAGTTGCCATCTTGGTTTCTGGCCATCACTATCTTAGCTATTTGCAACCAGAAGTGACGCTTCTAGCTAAGTTCTAGCTGAACAGTGGATAAGGCATTTTTGGGTCGCCAATAAGGTTACAATTCCCTTTCATGAACTTTAAACACACTGTAAAAGACTTAAAGTTGTGAGAAGACCAATTACCAGATCGGACATCACATGGTAGCAACGCCCTAAAGCATACCCTGCTCTATTGTCTATTTTACCCGAAATGGACCATCATTTATTAAATGAAATTGATGCTGTATTGAAGAAGACTTGAAACTAGCGATTAAGACATACACTCATGTTTACAATGTTTAGTTGGGGTACATCAAGTGAGAAGTAGGGTCATTGTATCATAGACTTCAATACAACCAGACTTATTGTTAGATGAGCCACCCTCCCCCTGCTGGCTATTAGAAATAATGCCAGTTTCAGACACTTTTTCATTAGCTTCACTTTTCAGACACGCAGGGTGGCCCCTGTTTCAGAGAGTAGCAGACCGATGGGTATCCAATATGCATTTGAAGGATACATCGAGGATGAATCAGGGACAAAAACAGGTTCAATATAAAGATAGAAATAGATCACAGTGTAAAAGTGAACCACCACTCACCTGGCGATCATTTCTTAACATTAAGACGAGTGGGTGGAGGGTGGGTGTCCCACTTCCGCAACAATGCTGTGGGTCGGTAGGACATTGTCAATGATATGCAAATGTGTCCTGACCAGCTACATATTTATTCACATAAAACAAATTGTAGTTAATTTGTTTATTCTATAACCTGTGAAAAGAAAAAAGTGAATTCCAAATGCGTAACATCATCCAAATTGGATTTATATAGGAATGAGGCATTTTCACTCAATCCAATAAATGTTGTTTTCTCCAGTTGAACTTGCATCACCTTTCCAGCTAGAAAAAGGGACATAAATGTGTGTTTTTGCCTCCCTTGGTGCATTATGTTTAGCACAAGGCCTGGATGCCGACATATGGTCTCGGAGAGCACCATTAAAATCAACAGATGGGGCTGGGCCTCGACTCCCACAGCTTTTACTGCACCTCAAAGCACATCTCCACAAAAAGAGTCCTTTTGAAAGGTATTTATCCAAGGTTACACTGACCCTCGTTCTTAAAGGGCCAAGTCGTTTTTTTTCCCCAACAATTGCTGTAGCAGTGACATTCTTGAGGGTGATGTCGTGGCTTTCACTCAAATTTCTGTCGTTCCCCCCTGGTAAACAATCACTATTCAAAAACTTGTAATGAAACAGAGAGAGAGAGAGAGAAAAGGATGATGGAGAAGGAGGCTGACAAAAAAAGATGCCGGTGAGCAACCAACCAATTAGAGATGACAGACAGAGATTGTGTGCCTGTCATTGTGTACTATATCATCATCAATTTTAGTAGACAGTGTTGTATTGTTTGTGTAGACAAGACAGGTCAAAACAAATGTCATCGTTCAAAAGAAAACAGGACTTTTCTGTGAAACAGGAAGTGACAGAAACTTCAATTTTTCTGACTAGTTCCCCCGAACATGGCAGATTTTAGCCCACTGCGCAGGGTATCTTACTCGTGTGTCTACTTTTCAGATGCCGCATTTGGGTGACTACATGACTGAGTGAGCATGTGCATGTGTGTGTCTCCGTGTGCAAAAGCTCATCTCTTTAATGGGACCCATCCTTTGTCTACCACTGACAACCGTGACCACTGTCCCAATCCCCCTCAATGTAGTTTCATGCATGGCTGAAACTAATCATCATGCATGTGGACACAGTGACAGTTTCTCAGGGAAAGATGGAGGATATTGCAGCGGCGCGAAAAGAGAGAGAGTCGCTCGCTCTTCTCTATGTAAATAACACGTTCTAAAAAGGAGCTTAGATTAAAGACACTTTCAGCTTCAAGGAAATATTTAGTATATTGTAGTAGGGAAGTTTAACTTCTGCACTTTAAGCTTTATAATGTGTGTAAATATGACTTCAGTGATACTACTTCGTCCTATCGCTGTTCCCTAAAATGTTGCCATAAGTATACATTTTACGAAAGAAGATAGCTCATCTCCTATGAAAACAAATCAGATTAAATATTGTTGATTTTGCAAAAAAACAGCAACATATTATGTAAATAATGTTCGCCAATTTTCAGACTCATTAAATGTTTTAATACGTATGATTACTGCTGATTGACATTTTGATCACTTGCCATTGCTCTCTTCTACTTCTACTGTCCGCTGATGTATTCTGACATTAACAGAGGAATTTGGCTGAGTTGAGTTTTGCTTTCATCTCTGTGTTTGCCCTGGCAGTGTCACCACAGCTCATTTTGCTGTTTGAGTTTCAATTCAAAAGACCTCCTATGGGACCTTATGAATAACCTCACATTTTAGAAGCTAAGGCCGGTGCTGACAGTGTTGCCGCCTGGCAAATACTGAGCCGACACTGGCAGAGCGGCTACGGTAGCTGGCCAATATGAAGAGAGCTGCTCGGAGCCAACAGGTAGACTCCACTGGTTTTATTTATTTAGTTCCAGCTGGCCACCAAAGCTGTAGAACTTTTTCTCGGTTGACCACCCAACCAAGTGGAGTAACATCCATTGTCTCCATATGTCCTCTACTGCCATTGGCTGACAGCATTGTCCGGGGTACAGCTCCTAACAACCGAGGACAGATCATTTCCCAACTCGTCTACCGATGCTTGGTCAGTGCCCCTCAGTGTCTAAAACCGAGGATCCGAGGCACACATTAAATACATAAAAGTACTTTGTTTTGTAAATACATGTAACGAGAGGAAATACTAGGATTTTAAAACTATACTATTTTAGGATCTTGTCTGACTACCCCAGGCTCCCGGCACAAATATTTTTCTGATAACGCTTTTTGAGACTACGCATATTTCTTTTATCGCACCTAATGGATTTGAGTCATTTCAGGACGTTTGTGATGATTAGGAAATGTATTAATATGTTCAAATACAACGGATTTAAGAAAAGAAAAAAGATAGCAAAAGGAAAAAGAAAATACATGACAATCAGAATTCTTTTGAAAAGATAGGTTCACAAACCATCAAACAATAAATATGTCCAAAACAAAAAAAACATAAAAAAGAATTAGATTAAATGCAATAACTAAATAGATATCATGAACTAAATGTGATGACAATTTCTTTTTAATTCCTTTTAAAAGTTTCTTTAAAATTCTCTGCAGCTGGCCATCTCTCCTTTTGTAAAAAAGTAAGTTGAATATGGTCTATCTGTCTTTTATTACCAGAGTGAATTTGAGAATTACATTTGCAGAAATTGTTGAAAGTTGAAGGAGTGTCAAGAGCACGCTTTGTTTTCTTTGTTCATCTGATCCGTGAGAGTTTCACTCCATGGCTGTGAAAGACCAGCACCAATCCGAGAGGCACAGGTAAATGTGACACCTGATATGATATGTCGTTTTGTATTTGTGTTCAGTATCCAATACTCTAGTGTCCCCGAGCGTGTTTCACATGAGAAAGTTAAATGGCAGCAGGAGAAATGCCATGGGACCGATGTGACTGCAGTTTCTGACAGCGAGGGGATGATTGATGCGGCTTAGCTTGTCGGAAAAGATTGTGTTTGACATAATCAGATAATTACTATAATATGGATGACTGCATATAAATGGAAAGATTAATGGGATATTCTTTCCCCGAGAATCAAAACACAATAATGAATGCATTTAAACACAAGTCAGTGCTGATTTACCAAAAGCATCGCACTCGAAATTAATTGTTTCCTCTTGAAATGTTGCAAACTAAAAAAGGCAAAGGGAACAGACGAGTTTCAACTAAAAACCAAATCAGTGTTTGATAACACTATAAAACCATAAATATGTCTGTTAATGATGTGCTCGTATCCCTGAATGATTGCTCATTTCCATTTCTAGCGTCTTCATTAGGCTTCATGGAACATGGAGCATTCAGTAACTTATAGCGCACACACACAATCAAGCACAATAACTTGGCACAGCACTATAAGCACTTTGAGCGCTATGTTATCTTGATCAGCTAATTATTAAACAGCCATTGTCAGTGCATACATGGCCAATGATAATTAACTCTTCTGTTGGTGTAAGTAGCGCGTGACGTCACCTTGGCACAGTCATACTTGCCATTATTTTTGCACAATAAACAGAGGAAAGGTCAGTTTTGTGGCGGAAAGATGATATTTACACCACAATTCACGATGTATTTGTGCAACATCTTTGACCCATTTAATGGCCTTCAGCTGCATCTCAGCTCCACGACATGGTAATGAATGTTTTTGCATTGAATCCCACCGCTCTTAAATTAGAACTACACGTTATGGAAAGCTCAAGAAGTGCATCCCCACGAGCTGTTCACATGCCATTTACTCTTTTTTTAATATAACATAGCCTGTGTACTGTATAGTAATGAGTTATGAGGAAGCAAATGCATATTTACTGTTCTCTACTTGGACACTTTTGAGGTGTAAGGATTGGCCGAGTGGGGTAACTAGAACCCACTGGAGTAATCTGCCCCTAACCGATAATTTACAAACATTTTGGATGATTGAAGGGGCACATAAACAATAACTAAATGGTAATTAAATGTATAAATACGTGAATTGAGTGGTTATGTAATTAACGAGGTGAATGGCCGAGGTGAATGACCAGAAATACTTTAGCAGGTTTGCATGTTATAACCACATGTGCTTTACTATGTTAACATCACTCAGGGCTACACAACTTACCAATACACCGAGAATGACTATCTATTTTGTATGCTGGATAGAACAAACAATAGATATGGTTGGCCAGTGGGCAATCTACTCTATAGAGCATTGTAACATGCGGTAAGCAGCGGTAGCTTTTAAAAGAGGACGGTTATTGCTGGAGAGCAGCTCAGTTTATTTTCTCAACTGGTTACAACTGTGCAAGAAAAAGTCAAACTCATTTTTCACCAAATTGCAGTGCACGGCAAGGCATTTAATTCATACAATTGCACAAGACATGATATGTTTGTTGTTCTTTAACAAACACATCCCGGAGCTGTCATTATTTACGTACCTTTTCTATCTGTGCCATTTCTTCAGCTGCTTGTTAGGCTAAACTAACAGCAGTATGTCGCCAGTTGCAATATAATGGGAAATGAGTGAATTTTATCTCACTGACTGGATACTTTCACTCGACACTTTCACTCGACACTTGCTCAGTCGCTTTTGTTATGGAAAAATGCCGGTGATTTGACCTTTACCACCCTGAATACATTGATAAAAAGCGCTTTCATTCATTTCCTGTTTCTTTCATTTCAACTACTCTTGGTTAGTTGGTCTCAAGTGTCTTATTCTTTTTACATTCTTAATTTCTATTCCAAGGATTTGAATTGTTTTCTTTTCTCTGCCACATCTCCTTGACACTTTAAATTCTTTCCCACAAACTTGTGTCTATTCATTGCTACTCCCACCTGTCTACAGGTAGAGGCCGTTTTGTCCAGCCTGCACAAATGGCCTGCAAACAAAGACACTGCAGAGGATGTTTGGACCTGCAGATAAAGTTCAAGTTTGCTACATACAGCTAAAGAAAGCTGTTATAATTGTGACATTTGTGCAACCTGAGTGTTTTGTGTGTGTCTGTGTGTGTGTGTGTGTGTGTGTGTGTGTGTGTGTGAGTGTGAATGTAAGAGGTTTGATATTTTATTAAATTTTAACTTTGCAAGAGGAAGGAAATGATTTCTTTAACTATCGGGGTTCAGGGAAATATCTTGCTCTGGATTGATAGTATTTAGTTAAAGTTAGAAAACGTTGTCGTTAAGGTGACGATAATAAAAGGTTGTGAAACGATCGTAATCATGCTTTAAAATATATAATTCACTCGGACTTTAACGCTCTGTAATACAATAGCCTTACTTCCTCCCGTCATAATAAGGATGCTAAAGAGCTTATTTCACTGAAATGTGGTTTTGGTGCACTGGCAGGAACGACTGATGCTGTTTCACACTTTAAATTCATAAAAATCGAAATAAATGACTTGTCACACCTGAGTGGTACAGCAAAGTTAAAGCTTCCATATTATAGAGAGATTTCCATGTTTTTTTTTAATTATTATAAATAAGCTGGTCTAGGTTCTATAGAAGTAGAGTATCAAAATGCTCTATCTACAGAGAAATTAAGCTCTAGCGTAAGTTCAGACAGGAAGACAATCCCCTCACGCCCGGCTCGTAGGCCTCTCACTCATCATAAGCGTCAGACTCTATCAGCCGTTCAGCAGCTGGGCGCGCCCAGCCAATAGCGCAGAGTCACGCCCTCTTCGCTAGCCTATCAGCTTGATGCTGTCTCCTTTTAAATGTACTCTATCCCCACCTCTAGTATCCTGCTGCTGTCTCATGCGACCCGCCGCCTCCCCAGCACCATCCGCCTTCTCAGATTCAGCACCCCATCTGCATCTCCAGCAACTCCAGCAGAACCTCCAGCCACCACCACCACCAGTGTCCGGACTCCTCGGGGGGGATCTACACATTGCTGCCACTCAGGCAAACACAGCGCGATCTCAATCTCCTCGTCGAGTTCAAACGCCAAATACATTCTGTGTAACCCATGAACGCATCATCTGGCATAATAAACATTAACTACTAATCACTCACTGTCTCTCCTGATTGAAATACACACAGCCTGTATTCAGAAGCTGTGCCTTTTGAAATGAAGTGGCACTAAACTCCACGTAGTTGACACAGGGTGACCTGGCTGCAGCATAGATGCTAGGGAAGATTTGGAAAACGCTGACCAATCAAAACAGACTGGGCTTTTTCTGGAAGGGGTCTGAAAGAAACAGGCAGTTAAACTGAGTGTTTCAGATATGGGATGAATACAGGTATATTCAGATGAACAATATACTATAAAAAACCTGAAAATAAGCCTTATATGGCCCCTTTAATCTGCGAATCCTTGCTAGGTGGTATGTAGCTGGCGAACTAACTGCTAACACGCTAGCACGTCGAGTGCTACTCAGCCACAATAGCTCTCCAAGTTTCATTCTCGTTTCTCTATAGAACGCTGTTTACTTCCCCCTGGGATTTTTTTCCTCAAGATTGTACATCCTTACATTTAAGTTAGTTATTGAAGAGAGGGGAAAAGCTCTCCTAGCTAGCTGCTAGAAGCTAACTGCAATTCAAATATTGTTGCTGATACAAAATATGTTCATGCTTCCATGTAGTCACACTGGGATACTTTGTGGTTTTATTTGAATGTGTCTGTGTGTGTTTGCAGCTGTATTCTCTCTTACTGTTTGTGAGTAAGTCTGTGTTCACAAGTGATGGGCGTCCGTGTGTCATTGTTGTTGACCTCTTACGTCTATATTTCATGATGCTGCACACTGACACCGATGATTCCACATCAGGAGCTCTTGTGCAGGAAGGTTATTTAGCAGGAAAAGAAAGAAAGAGACACACACACACACACACACACACACACACACACACACACACACACACACACACACACACACACACACACACACACACACACACACACACAATACTTTTGATTCAGACCACATTCATTCAATCTATTGCAGCAGACTTGATGTGCTTGCAGAGCAAACAAAGAAGGCAGAGAAAGCAAAGAAGTGCCTCTGCTGTGTTTATCGTCATCAGCTACCTTTGCGACCTCGCTCATCAACGCAGGACCTTAGCTTGCAAAGCCTTTTTGTGTTTGTGTGTCTCAGTGAGCAAGAGAGCGACTGCAAGAGAGAGAGAGACTATTTTAAATGTGAGTCTCCAATTCATCCTAATTGATGATGAAAACCCACCTTTCTAACTACTAGGACCCGCCTCCGCATTAAGACAATGATAATTTTCGAATGACAATCACTCGAGAGAGGCCTTAATTTGTGTGTGTGTGTGTGTGTGTGTGTGTGTGTGTGTGTGTGTGTGTGTGTGTGTGTGTGTAAACACACTGTTGAGTTTGGGTACAATCTTGTCAGGCCAATATTTTCTTTGATGGTTAATGTCGAACATTTTGGAATGACAGGAAGCACTAGTAATTGCTAGTTGGTAAAATGAAGGAATATGTCTGCTTTTTCTACTTGGTTGAGTTTTTTTAAATAAGAATCTAATCATTCTACAATATTTAACATTTAATATACACACATTTGTAAGGGTTGAATACAGATGACTACAGTAATTGCTCTGCTCAACCACTAATGTATGAAAGTCCATTAAATAATTGCATATTAGTAATTATTAAGATTAGTGGAATATATTGGTTAATTTTTAGATTAGATGAATGGCATGTCTTCCACTTCCTCACACTGCACTTCCAAACACAGACATTTTGTATGAATGAACAAAAGCTGCATCACTAAATACATTTTTTTTTCATGGAAATTGTCAGGTCAGCAAACAGCATCTATGCAGCTTTGCAGCTTTGATTTTGTTTAACTGTGCAGACGAGATCTGTATTTGACAGCAAGGTGGGGCAGATGGCTCTCTATGATGTATTAAATCCGGACCAATTGATAGTTGCATCCTTCAAAAACCTTCAGGCTCATCTAAAATATTCTATGTGTGGTCACAGATAAACCCTTGAAAACCTAGAACACTAAGTTAACAGTTACTAACACCATCACTAACGTCGGATACATTTTACCCGATATAATATACCGATAAAACATACTTCTCATCCAAATACATGGAAAATTGAAGTACTCTTCTGTTATTTTCCCCTATACAACATCTCATAAAACGGAAAAAGGTATCTTGGGGGACCTTATAAAAAGGCTCTAAAATTTATGAAGCTACCCAAGGACTCATGCAACTCAGACAGCAGCAACACAATGAAAATCACGTGACCACAATCACGTGGGTGAAAATCACCCGACGTTAGGGTTAATAAAGGGCTCTGCTCTGTGTTTTTAAAAATTGTAAATAATAATCAGATCTAATAGACATTACCTATGTTAACCCATTATAACATCACTTATTGTTTTATTGCAAAAAAAAAAAAATTAAGACATTGCCAGCAATACTGGTCTCACCGAATAGATAGCTCGCTGCAGTTTTTAGTATTTATTCATGGACTGAAACGCAGATCTTCCAAATGGAAAACAAAACATTTGTATAGAAGGTCAAATAGGAACTTATGGCAGCGGGAGGTATAATAGCCTTAGACAAGACGACTCTTCTGCGGTGGGATGAACTGGGTCACGTCTTGGTTTGAACCAAAGCTTGTTTTATTGTGCATTCAGTAGAATAGTTTTCAAGATATGAATAAACCTCTGGAGCTGACATCTCACAGTATAAGATGTGCATGGCTCAACCCAATGTGCGGGGGTGGGAAACAGACCTTTGGATGGGTCAGGGGCAATTGGCATTGGCTTACACATGGATCTTAAGACATTGCATGTCATATTAGCTTAATTGCAAGGAGAAATGAAGAGCAATTTAAGCAGATGTAATAGGATTTATGACATCTGTAAAGTACAGGGGAGTACATTTACAGTGAAGGCAGTGTGGTTGCATGGTGGCCCATGGGATGGCGGGTAAAGAGAGCAGGCCCTCCAACACTGAGCAAAGAACAGCCCCCGAATAATACGTATATGGAGATGTTGTTGAATTTCAAGTCTCAATTCGATCATCTCACAAGATGATAGTGTGATATACGATTGCTAGTTTGGGCGCAAAACACGTGTGTGTGTGTGTGTGTGTGTGTGTGTGTGTGTGTGTGTGTGTGTGTGTGCGCGCTTCATAACTGGTAACTAGCTTGAACTGGGGCATGTCATAAAATTGTGCACTGGGGTTTGTTGTAACTGCCGTATGTCACTGGTAAAGTACATGGAGGAATGTTGGTTTGTAATCATGTAAGTGGAGAAATCTATTTGATGTGTCTCCGGAGGATTAAGTGCAATTTTTCCCAGTGGGCCCACTCAAAAAAATAACTGCTTTAGGTCGATAAAAAGTGGAATAACTTGCCTTACACAGCTTGCATGACATTCATACACAGTCAGTGTTGTCACAGATGCTTTAAACTGTCTGCCAAAATGCTAACAAGGGATCCTTTGGTGCCCAATGGTTAGAATATGGTGCAGAACATTCCAGGTTGAGTGGTTTGATTATAACTCTGGGTACTCACATTAAAAAATAAACATGTGGCAATTTCACTAAAATTGTCCACTAAAATTCCTAGAATTGCACCTCAGAGCCATTTTCCCACAGCAAGAAAATTGCCTATTCATACATCTTTGAAGACTGCCTCGTTCCTGTGATTACTCACATTTCCAGGAAGCTGTCCTAAAGTGGTTTCATAATCACGTACGAACACTGAAATTGAATGCTTTTAGGAAAAATAACGCAGAACATGCCATCATTCCTCAAAAAGCATGCACACGTGTGTTCACCAGGAGGAAGTGGTATTTGCTGTGTGGAAAACGGCACACCAACCTTTGGAATGAAACATCAGTGGCCATGTGCTAAAGTAGTCAAGTGTTATTACTACTCTATAATGGACTGTTTGTCCAGTCAGTAAACTGGCTAGAAACAGATGCATGCAAATAGGCGTGCATTTTTCACTTAAGCTGAAACTTTCCATTGACTACATTGACTGTATGCAATTGCAGCATCCTCTGGCAAATATAATCTACCGTGTTCACCAGGTTTGGATACTTTGATTACTACACTTCCACGTTGTACATTGTTTACAATATTTAGCCTCCTTACTTGCGTAGTGCGTGAATTTTGGCAGGGTCCGAGTCTTAAACGGAACATGTCTCTGAACTTACCGGAAAAAAAGAAGCTCCTAGAGCTCGGAGCAACTAAAAGGAGCATTACCGCCAGTGGTGTATAAAGTACCCAAAAGCCGTACTTGAGTAAAAGTAAAGATACCTTACTGGAAAATTACTCCAGTAAAAGTAAAAGTCACCTATTAAAATACTACTTGAGTAAAAGTCTTAAAGTATCTGATATTTTCTGTACTTAAGTATCAAAAGTATTTTTCTGATATAAAATGTACTTAAGTATTGAAAGTAAAAGTACAAGTACATGCTTTTAATAAAAAAGCAAAGGGTCAGAATTATGAGAATTATAAAGTTTATTCTTTTAAGTGCTGTGGTCACCGTGACCAAGGACAAGGAGTTGTGTTGATAAAATAACTGGGTTGGCTGTGATCCATCCATATATATTATGTTCAACATAATATAATATTGTACCTAAGTATACTTTTGCATCTACTATGCACTTATCATAATTCTCCAAAAAGCAATATGACACTATGAAGGAGTTGTAACAGTGTGGTTATAAGTATGCTCATTCCGCACAGAAAGAACGAATGAAAAAATAATAAAAAATCAAGGCCGGAAAGATGTTTTATTGTGAAAAATGACTGGATACATCCGTCTGTGGTAACCTCAGACGGAACCTCTTGACACATGTCAAGATGTTACGTTACCCTAAAAATGTTCAACTCTGCCAGTGTTCTGGATTAAAACCAAGGCAAAGTATCCTGAGATCACCAAAAAAAGCATGAAAACCTGCCTCCATTTCAACATCCTGTCTTTGTGAAGCGGGTTATAAGTTAAGCAGTAGACTGGACTAAAGGTTTAGTTAGGAGTAGACTGGACATAACGAACACACGTCGGGTGTCGTTGTCTCCTGTCTCCCCGAGGTCGGACCCGATCCGTGACAATATTGTCTTCACGTAACCGGTCCGTGACGCATAAAGGTTTGGGAGCGCTGGACTAGAGGATGCAGAGGGAAAATGCAAAACATTGTGATTCGCAAAACCTGCTTGGTGGAGTCTGTGTTCCACCACAGTCCCGGATGTGTTTTTTTTCTTCTAAAGATAGATTTGATTTTGTAGCGAGTAACGAAGGTTTCAGGGGAAATGTATCGGAGTAAAAGTATCAGTTTTCTTTGCAAAATGTAGTGAAGTAAAAGTAAAAGTAAACCGAAATATAAATAGTAAAGTAGAGTACAGATATCCCAAAAAACTACTTAAGTACAGTAACGAAGTATTTCTACTTCGTTACTATACACCACTGATTACCGCCATTTGATTTCGACTGTCGCTGTGTTGACAATTGTAATAAAAGTGAATAAAAAAGAACAGGACTTTTACTTGATTGTTTTTGCCCCACGTTTCACGGGAATGGTGCACTGCACTTTGCCATACATGTAATTGTGACGGAACTTATGCACCCAAAATAGCAAGTGTAAGTAGGAAATAATGCGGACACAACAGTGAGTTAGCCTGCCTACAGACCAAGTAAAGCTGAGGCAGCCATTGTTTTCATGTATTTGGTCTTAAACCAAAGTAGTAAACCATCCAATAGTTGTTGACGCATTTCAATAATAAAAACAATCTCATGGTGGCGCTAGAGAGAGAGTTTGTAAGATCCATCCTTTATCAATTTGTCTCTCTTTTTGGATCATTTCGCAGGCTTTGCAATCTTCCAGTTTACCAGAAAACCCCGGTGCAGCCACCCAAGACACCCCCTGCATCTCTACCAGTTCGGTATATGTGAGCTCAACTTCATGCTGCTTTACAGAATGTGTGCACACACAAGACAGGTTACACACCCAGTGGTTTAGAAAATGACTCATTCTGACCTTAGTCTTGACTAACAATGTGTTGGAGCTGCATGCCCTATAAACTGCACAATAGACCCAGTGGCTGGCAGGTAAACACAGACATATCGGCAAAGGTCATTCTATACAGCTCCTAACAAGATTAAAAATGATTCATGACACCTCAGTGATGCTTTTCACCCCCTACAGAAAAGTATTTCTTACTCACCAGGAAGGGGAGAAAGAAATATATATTTGATACTTTTCAAACGCTATTAGAAAGGTGAAGCAGTGGCACAATATCCTGGCAAGTCAATCTTGAGAAAGACCTAGAATAGAGTGTATTCACCACGTGCAGCTATTTTAAACTAGTTGGAGGCCGCTACCAGGGCCTTCCCTCCAACACTGCGATCTACTCACATTCAGAGTTCAGATGAGTTTGTGCCTGTTGCATCGTCTGTGTACAAGAACCTGTGAAAATATTGTCCTTCTCCTTGTCTGCATGTGTCTATTTGTGTGTGCACGTGTGCATGCACAGCATTTGCATCTGTATATACGAGTCCCGAGACTGTGGGCCATTTTATTATCTTAATGGGCCCAGGCAGCGCTGGGCTGGAACCAATCACACCAACCTGCTATGATAGGAATCCTGGGGGACAGCATCAACTAAATTCCTTCACTTTTCCATCTCAAATGTGGCTCTTCTTTACTTTATATGCACATGAATCAGCCAAATATGACCATTTAAGATAACGGCAGTCATGAAATTGTCCAAACGAAGAACACCACCTGCATGCGCATTGTAGTAGAATACAGAATAATCACAAATACATTTTGACCTTGCATCCGCATCCACACAGCCAGCGTCACCATACTTTTTATTGGTTTATAGTTCCAACATTTATAACAAAGAATAGCCTCTTATGTTACAACAAGAAACATATCATAATAATTGCACAGAACAAATCTTTGATTGTCAACATTTTAATGTCAACATTTTATTCTGAAATGTTATCATACAGTCTGCGATAGTAATTTAATTAAATATGAAAGTTCACTTCAACATAATGATTAGTTAATTTGCTACTGCTATCTTTTTATCACTTATACACACAATAGAAAACATCACTAACAGTCCACAGCCATGCTCGTAGCAATGTGAGACTGTACTTGGACGCAGCTGTGCGTTGTGCTAAATGCTATTGTCAGCATGATCACAGGGACAGTTCTAACATGCTTATGCTAAGCAGGTGGAGTGTTTACCATTATCAACATGTTGGTTTATGTGTTGCATGCTAACAATTGATAATCAGCACTAGACACAAAGTTTGAGGCTGATGACAATGATATTCGTGTGTGGAAATATTGGAATTTTGACCTCATGATGGCACTTGATGAAAAATGAAAGAAAAAAACATTCTGGTATTTTTTACCGGAAAACTGTTGGCAACACCCCCGTCAGATATTGTTTTAAATCTAGATTAGATTAAATATTACTTTATTAGTCCCACAGTGGGGAAATTATATAAATAGAGTAATATAAATAGATAGTAAAACAGTAATAAAAACAGTAAAGAATGCACAATAACAACATTATGTATACAGACAGAATAACATTTATTTATATTGCACAGTTGAGGTAGTTAAAGTGACCAAAGCGATTGAAGTGTTTCTTTTTGTGATCTACACGGAGCTCAGCTGGTTGTGCAACCTGACAGCAGCAGGAAGGAAGGACTTGCGGTACCTCTCCTTCTAGTCTGCTCTTGCTGGTTTCTCCAGTGTTACTTAACACCACTTTAAGAGTACTCCATCCATCTAGCATTGCACTCCCATATAATTGTTTGAGTTGCAATGTACCCTTTTAAAAAAAGGTATGAAAAATGAATGCAGCAGAAAATGTCTTTTCCCGCTATGCAATCCCGCTATGTATTCTTCTTCCTTTATTCATTTATTACCTACATGTTTTGACATGTATTATTTGGTATGTTAAGCTAGTAGTAACTAATACAGCTTAAAGCAGTGTTATGTTAAACAATCTTCAGAGGGCATTAAGGACATCGTAGATAAGTAGTTATAATAAAACAGATGTATTTAAGTAAATAATAGGATGTGATACAGTATAAAGATTCTCAGCCGAGGGGCCACGAGCTTCAGGGTCCACAGGACATATCAGTCTAACCCGCAATAGTTTACTGTCTCCGCATCAGCTAATGAAACCCGAACAACGTGTTCCACATAGTTTTGTTAGTCCAGCCCATTGGGCCTATTCGCCTCTCATTGGTTAGTTTCACAGCATGCAATTGGCTACAAGTCTCACAGGGGCGGAGTCATTCTTTGGCTCGGTAAAACAGTTCACACTCTAGCATCTCCCTGCTTCCGGTGTTTGTCAGAGGAAAAGTCTGGGAAGCGATCAACCCAATAGTTGTTGAGATATGTCCGTCTGAACCACAGCGGTGGACTGACCAAAAGGCATTCAGAATCTCATCATCCCTTCTCCAATGCCCAAACATAAGTAATTAACCCTCACAAAATGTATCCACAGTCTTTTTTATTGCATTTATAATTAAAAAAAGAGTACAATCATGAAATACAGCAGCCTTATTACTCATTCCAATTTCAAAGTGGTTGGAAGGCATTAGAAGTATGAAAGCTGATTTCTAATCTCAATAAACACCTGCAAACCTACTTAGCTTCAAGGGAGTTCCACAATTATTCCATATTAGTAGTGTTGTCGTGACCATGGCTTTGTCTCAGGATATGATAAGCCGGATCAGCGGAGGAAGTATTCGTGGATCGTGTTTTGCTTGCTTTACTTCCTCGCATCGATTAAGGATAGACACGTTTCATAGGTCATGAATTAAGAATGTGAGGATCCCGAAGGAAAGACAAAAGAAGGCAGGTGGAAAGTGAAAGGAAAAAGGTATCGAACACCAAGTGTGCCTGTTGGCAGAGGAGTCTGTGTGCTTGAGCATGCACCTCGTAGGTTGGACAGCGGTAAGGGCATGCAGTGATGTCAACTCTGGAACGAGGACACTATGGCACACACTCAACCCTGCAAACAGAAAATATTTAGTCATGCACACTTAGTGGGAGTCCACTATACATAAAGGTGATGATCTCAAAAGTGAACCGCAGCTTTGCTTACGTGTATTCAAAACCCCAAATATGTGATTCTCTCAAATTTATTCTGAGATCAAAAGCCATTTAACCATATTTTGAAGCTCCTTAATTCAAGTCAATAACAAAAGACTCTTGCAAAATCTCTGAAGGCAATTTTGGAGGGGGAGAGAGAGATAGAGAGAGAGAGAGATTGAAAAAGAGTGTGATGGGAATACTGCAAAAAAGGAAAACAAGTGACTGGATCAAACTTAATCACACATTGATGCACGAGCACATTTATCAAAGGAAATGTCTGTGATCATCAGAGAGGTTTTCCTTTTATCTGAGTCATTAAAACAAAAATGTCAGCGGTCAACCTCCACCAATTCTAGTTTGCATTCACAACATCACATCTCCTCTTACTACTAATTTAAAAAGCTTTTTTGTACCAGTTTCACAAAGTAACATTATTTATTTTCTAATGGTAATTTAAGATTTTTTTTTTAGCCAAAGCAGTAAAAACTACGGCCTGATTTAAAGCCAGTGGGTGTTTTCAGGTCGTGTCAGGCTCAGGCATCAGCCTCACACCTTCCTTGTTTATAGACGATTAAACTACCACTGGGCCACGTAGAGAAAATATACTTGAACTAAATGAGTGCTGAGAGAGAAAGAGGGGGATTTGGCTTTCCAGGAAGGTGGGCTTTCTTCAAATTCAGTCTTGGAAATGACAGTTGGCTTTAATGGGTTCATTAAGGAGTTTGCCAGCATACTGGCATGGCTGCTTAAATTGTCCTCCTTTCAGTGAAATCCAGAGCTTTCCATTTGGGAGGAGAGGTGAGCACACTTAGTACGTTTGAGAAGACTACCAGGTGGCATGAACAGGACAAACAGAATCTGCTGCATGATTGAATTGATTAGACACTCTTTGTGATGTCAAAGGTGCTTATTAAATTGTGAAAAACACAGAATTCTGTGAAAAATTTAAACAGATTTCATAGGGCCCTACAGAAGAGAGTGGGGAGAGGAGGGGCTGAGTGAATCAATGCGCTGTGCACATCCCTACAATAAATTATGATTTTACCCATTTTCCATTCAACTGTAAAGCAAGGATTATGTGTGTGTGTGTGTGTGTGTGTGTGTGTGTGTGTGTGTGTGTGTGTGTGTGTGTGTGTGTGTGTGTGTGTTTACTTTGCATATCTCGAGAAACGTTCATACAATCTATTTAACGCTTGGTCGGTATATTGCCGGGGACCCAAGGACGTGCAGTGTCGAGGCTGACACGTTCAATATTAATACACTTTGAACAAACTAGCAACCAGCGCTCTGCAGCAGGGGCGGTGCTTAATTGTGTTGCTGGATGCTGGATATATTAATTAGGGTGACCAGATTTGAGTTTGTGAAAAAGAGGACACTTTTAGGGGGGGGGGGTAGCGCATATGAATATACGTGAACTTATATTTACGTTTCGGCATGGCTGCAGATGTCATGTGCTGTTGTAAACAATGCAACTAGTGGAGGTGGCACGGTGCTCAGTGTTGCCAGATTGGAAATGGCGAAGTATCGTACCAAAGGCTCAAAATGGTCGTATTTGGAGGATAATTATCGTGCATCTGGCAACACTGAGTTCGGTCGACCAATGACAGTTCTCTCTACAGTCAGAGCTCGCGCAAGAAGGTGGAACGTAAGTCGTAAGGGAGATACCATTTCCAAAACTTGTAAGGGCATAATAACTAGTTTGTGAAAGACCCAGAGAAACACAAATATCCAACGAGGCAAAATCCTGGACGTTTTTGGAATCCCTGCCGGACGCATTTTTTAGGTCTCGAAAAGAGGACATGTCCGGGAAAAAGAGGACGTCTGGTCACCCTACATTAATGTAACAACCGAGTTCTGCTTCACTTCCCTGCAGTCAATGCGTGGTGGGCGGTTCACGAGAACGCTGCAAGCAGCAATGCCATGGGCCAAGCAGTCAGCCCACTCTGATCTGGTTAACATTTGGTTGTGTTTCGGCACTGAATGGACTTGGTTAGCGTGAGGGAAAGAGCATGGTTTGGATTAGAAGAACTAATGCTGACTGTTGATAGCCCATGCTAGTGTTCTCAAGAACTAAGTTGCTGAGGCTTTGTCTGAGAAGAGATTTGGTGGATTTGGCGGAATCTGTAGGTTGTAAGCTTTACAGAAAGGTCCGCTAATCGCGTGTTGCTTCAAGCTAGCGCGACGAAAATTAAAGTTTTCCATAACTTGGGGAGCTCTCTCAAGTCATTTCCGAGTCCTCTCAAGTCATACTTATGGTTTATGTTAATATTTATGGTTGAATTGTGTTTTAAACATGCAACATTGACTTATATGCTCTTGTAAGGCCAGGCTGTGCTGTTTTTGTTTGCTATGTGACATCAATAGGTCTGTTATTGAGTCATATCACTTGTGAAGACATGCAGGATGAATGAGACTCCAGTTTCGGAGGCTGTGGGGCCCAGAAGGTAACTGGAAACAAAACACTGTCTCATGTTTTGTTGACATAAGTCTTACATTCTGCAGCCGTTTGTGTTTTTTGTCTGTGAACGCAAACACATTTTATATTTGGGCATGATCCTGAAAAAACTTTATTTTATTTTATTGGGTTGACATTCTCTTGTGGATATACAAAACAAGCATTGGACTAATTGCCTAAACTTTGCCACTGTAGCTTGATTGGGGTGCACACAGACAGGCCTCTTTGCAAAGGGCAGGCAGAAGAACATGGTGACATTTTAGGGGGCCTTGCAGTCATTCACTCATCCCCGACTCCCTCTGTAAACCAATACTGATACCAAGCCAGCGCAGTGGCTGACTGAGTGCCTGTCTGGTAGACATGCCGACTGTGCCCAGTGGTGGATTAATGTGGTTACTATTGAATACCCAGGTTAGGAATCGATCTGTCCGTTCGTGGCATGAATGAATAAGGAGGTAGGATTAGTGTGCAAGGGCTGTTTTTGGTGTGTGTGTGTGTGTGTAACTCTCTCCAAGTATGCGCTAGTATGTTTCTCGAATTTGTCACGACCTTTAAACCGTGCTTGTCTGTCTAGTTGTGATGTGTGTTGTACATTGATTTCAATTCACTGCTCTTTCTAGTTTTCATTTGAAATGCACTTCTTCTGCGCTCCAGTTTTTTTTTCATGTCCGTCTCTGTGTTTGCAGCTTTGCCATTTGATTCTCCGTTAATTGTATCTGCGAGCCATGTCTGCGCTGATCACCTGCCTCCATTTGGACGATGGATGGAGGGCTGATTCCAGAACAGGTTTCTTCATTGCCCGATACAGCTCTATTAAATCTCCCCTAATTTCATTTTCCTTGGTGATTTGGCCACATGTCTCCAGCAACACAGGTCTTAAATGAGCTCCAGATTGAATTTGATCAAGGCATATCAGCCTCTGAAGAGATCAGACTTCAGTTCCATGGCAGCAGGTGTGTGTTTTTGATTCGATTGTGACTGTGTGTTGCGTGTTTAATCAGAATATGAAACTCTTCATACATACGGACAAAATTGGGACATTTTAGGAAAAATCCGATGAGTTGGACTGGAATTAAACCAACAGGGAATATTAACATAATGTTAACATAACATAACTAATTATACTAGTAAATCCAATCATGACTGTGTTTTTCTCTGTTCTACAGGACCAGCTACTGTCATCTCAGAGTGAATTTATTAAGATGTCATGTTTAGTTTTATCGGGTGATCTGGGAATACGGGTCTCATTTTGTGGTTATATTTAATATTTTAACCTGTAGATAAAATTGGTCTGAAATCAAATGGGCTGTTTGAAAGTTTTGAAACCAAGAAGAACAAAAGTCCCACCTGTTCTATTGAAGTAGAATGTATTATTACTAGTTATTATGGATTTCTTTTCATTTATTGTTCACGACTGTGTTCATTATTTCATTCAAGTCTTTTGTTACTGCTGCTCTCAAGAATTTAATTATTTTATTACAACCTTTATACAGTAATCAGTGATATTGAGGATACGGTTTAATTTAGACTGGCATCATGTGGCTTAAATACTACTTATTTTAATAATACAAGGGATAATAAATAAGGGATTTTTATTTATCTATTTTTATTTTAATCTATACCAGGTAGCCAAAATGACCTGGCCCGGATCCGGCACGGTTCGGCACGCCGGAAGAAACACTGTCGGCCCGCATCCGGTTGCCGATTCGGCTCCGACTCGTAATGGATGGCACCCCCGACTCGGGCCGAATACACTGGCCCGATTCCGGCGGCCGACACTGCCGTCACTGGGCCGCAATCGAAACTAACCGGGGCCAGCATCGGCCCGAAGCCGGCACACCAGGCCCCGGTCCGGCCGCCGGCTCGGGCCCCGGTCCGGCCGCCGGGCTCCGGCCGCCAGGCTCAAAACAATTGAATTAATTATTATTATTATTATTATTCCCACTGCTGCCACCAATGTAACCGAGGGTTTCTCTTGCGCCTGTACTTGTACAATAATAATAAAACAACAACACGCTGCTCGTTAGATTAGACCAGACCGCAACCACTTTATTCTTGACTCGCTCCTCTCTCCTTACGTTTTCCCCTTCAGAATAAAAGCCCCAGAAACATACATCAGAACACTGCTTCATAGATAAATGTTTAAATACACCATACAATAGCGTATATAACAATACGATAAAATAAGACACGTCGACCAAAACGTTACAGTAAATATGTTTTTATTAACTGAATGCACACAGGGTTAAATCAAAAATAGAACTAACTGAACACAAAAAGACTACCGTCACTCCGGCATCATGGCTTCACGTCCAAAAATTAAAACTTCGGAGGTTGCAGCCTGGTAGAAACAGACAAAAAAAACTGTAGTGAGATCTCACAATTTCTAAAACATAAATGGTAAATCTATCAATAGTATTGCAAACCGTTCTCACTCATGTATTGAATATCGTGTCTGTATATAATGTAATAATATCTGACACCGTCCACGTCTGCTATCGTAACAATACATTTTGATTTCAGGAGATAAAACATTGCTATACAATTTCGCCACGTGTCCATTACATTAACTTTAAAGTTACTCCAACCCTGCTCGCCTCTGTAAACCAGCTGGCTCGGTTAAAACAGTTATACAATGCAGTGGAGGCGTTGTTACACATGTCTGTGCTCAAACATCATGGCTTGATAAATACAAAAGTGTTCTTTCATTACAGACTAGTGAGCTAACAGCATTATTCGGGTCCTCAGGAGTCAGGACACGTTTTCTAGCTAACGTGCTCAACTCCCCTGACATGGTTAGCTAGCTTAAGCGCGGTTAGCATTGAATATACACGGGCCATGTGGAGGAATTGAGCTTCACTCAAAAACAAGTAATGTATATAACTGTTAAATAGACATCTCCCACCATATTTGAACAATTTAATAATGCGGGTACTTACCAAGAGCAGTTGTCGGTGGAGAAAGAAAAGTAAGAGCAACTGCATGAGGTCCGATCCTTTTTATGCAGAAGGACCCACGAGGGAAGCCCTAATGGTTGCCTGTTGCTTTTACAACTATTATTTAAAAAAACTGTTTCAGTACTGATTGCTGATAAACCCGACTGCCATGTCTCAGCCCGAATCGGCCCGTTACTATGAAGCCATATACGGCCCAGAATCAGCAGCCATCAACGGGCCAGAGCCGTTTCAGTGCTGGTTGCCGATCAACCCGGTTGCCATGTCTCCGCCAGAATCGGCCCATGTCCGTAACAGCTACATCCGGGCCAGATATGGCAACAATGAATTGGGCCAAAGCTGGCTCACATTCGGCAGCATCGAGCCGGAACACAGCCATATGATCTGATATTTAATTCTTGACATGCACCATATACAGTTTAACACACTGGTTTTTCGCACACAAAGAATCAGAATCAGAAACATTTATTTGCCACTGAAGGGTTTTTAGAGCTTAGTTTGTCACATTTGGACTTTGCACAGTGTAAAATAAAGAATGGTTTATTGTGTACATTGCAATGCATGAGATATGATAATTAATAAGGGATATCATTATGAAGGGTGTGTAATTGTATGCATATGAGGGTCACTGTGTTTTTTATCACTGTATAATGATTCAGATGTGAAAGGATTTTAAAATAGATTTGAAACAAGATGAATGATTGTAGTATTGCTGAGGGTCACACTGTACTGAGAGCGCAGAGGTCATTTACACACAGGCCGTGGTTGTTTTTTTTACAAAGGAGCATTTGGTTTTAAGAACAAAGGGGACTGGACCACCTGTAGTCTGGGGAATCTCCCCCCTGATCTTAGAAACAGGATGGGGATTCGATTTGCATTTCAGCCATCAGAGGTGAAGAGGGTCTGTGGGAGGATGACTGTAGCTGTAATATGATTCTCATCAGCTGTAACAGATAAAACTGAATAACAATTCCTTCTAGGTAAACTATGTTGTTAGTAAACACAGGAGGGCGGAGTGAGGACTTCAGGTACCGGAAAACATGAGTGTTATGGAGCCATTTTCAAAACCTGTGCCAAAGAGAGACTCCGCCCCTGTGGGACTTTTAGCCAATCGCATGCCGTAGATTTGAACCAATGAGGCGAATGAGCCCAAAATGCTGGGATGTTAAAACCAGATTGTAGATTCCTGTTCGAGGTCTTTGAGCTGAAGCGTGACAGGAACGGTCTGTGGAGCGGAAGCTCGGAGACCCTCAGCTGAGTATATGTACACTGTATCACCATTTGAACTTTAATTAAACCGTTTGTTATAACTCTTTGATTTCTGTATTTCTTCCCTGCCATGAGCACCCGAGTTCTAAGAATATTCTTTACCATCTATGTTACACATACGAGGAATTTGTCTTGGCGGGTGGTGCATACATTAGACAAACAACAACAATCAACAATCAACACAGTGCAATAGAAACATATTACATTTACAATAGAATATCAAATAAAGTGCACAGACAAACAGATAACAGTACAAACAAGTGTACAAGATACACACAAGATACAGAAAACACACAAACACACTCCCAGACTGGTCACTCTCACTCATCAATTTTGGCATAAATGTCCTCCCACCGCCTCTTCCTCCTACTAGCCACTTATCACCTCTGGTCTCTAAATCGGTGTTGCTTTCTTCCAGCCTGCTGCCTCAGTGTCTCCATGGGTGGGTCTCTTTGACTAAGACCATGCAGCAGCATGCAGCCGCCGGTGATGGATTGTCCCATTACTCAGCGACTTCCCTGCTGTTTGCGTGTGGTCTAACACAGCATGATGTAGTGGATTGTATTGTGTTTGTATGTATATGTGTGTGCGTGTGTGTGTGTGTGTAGGATATTTTGTATTCCTAGTTAAATAGTATGGAAACTATAGTATGGACGGTAGCACTAATAAGCTATCATTAGCACAGTACATTATGTGTTATTACATTGAAAGACATTTACAAACAGATGGATTTTCTGCTTCTTGTTTTTTTTTTTTGCTGTATTGTTTGTGTTTGAGGAAGGATTCCAGTTACCCTCTCTTTGATTTTTCACCAAAACAGCCCACGCACATCGGATGCTCTCCTCCACCCACCTGCCTCCACAGCTCCTTGTATATCAAGTCCTCCCAGCAAACAGTATTCTGCAACAATCCCCATCACATTTCATGTTTGCGTTCTCATTGAAGAAGCCCTAAGAGACATCCCAAATGCTGTTGACTTTCCTGCTGTTCTCCATCTTTTTCCGGCACCATGACTGTGCTTTATGATATGCCCTCCCATGTGCACATATGGCCAAGGATAAAGAGCGTGTGAGTCCTGCAAACCTGCGGGCCAGCCCGCCCCCACACAGAGCGCTCTTTCAAGCACCGTCAAGCACCAAGGCCCTGAGGCAATTATTCTCTTTGTTGCTCTTCCTCAGCATTAAAATCATATTGGGCTCATACCAGTTCACTTTGACTCTGACAGCATGTTGTAAATGTGAGATATATTACCTGATATGGAGCCTGATGTAGTGTACTTCATTCATCTTATCCTTCATTCATCACCCTCTACGCCTCCTGGCTTCTTTCCATTACATTTCCCTGCTTCCCATTATTATCTTATGAGCTTGAATCTAAGAAGCAACTCACTCATGATTAATTTTATCCAATCAAGCAAGCAAGCCTAGATCTACCTTTCATCTCACACACTCACCCAAGAACCAATCACTAATCACCATCTTCTTTATCAATCCAATTAGCGGCACCTGTAGAACACGCTCTCGTCTCTCCTCGTGTGGGTGCAAACATCCAGCTGGGTTTGGATTCCTACCGCTGCCTTTTCTTCGTACCTGCGGCACATTGCCGTTGCCGTTAAGTGCTGTTTGCCGTGCTCTGTCATCTTTTGTGAAGCGGGGGAATGAATCTCCAGGGGCACCGCGTTCAGCTTCCATGTAAACCTGCTGCTGGATCCTGTTGGAACGCGCAACAAAGTGTGTTGATTCTGCCTCAAGATGGCATGTTAGAGAAAGTAAACGTGTCGACACCACCCATCCTGCTGCTGTTGTTGGACTTGTTGCTGATGGTTTTGAGCGATATCCAGCCAGCATTTTGTACGCCATCCAATTTAAACATGGTGAACAGAAGAAAACTAAATTGTCATAGTGGAGATCATACACATTTCAACACGGTCACTTAAGAAAGAATTGATCCTTTAATAATCCCGTTGGGGAAATGTGTGTTACAGCCTGCCTAGGGGTACACAGGCGTAACACACATTTATAAGAAAAATATAGCCTTGGCGAAGGTGGAACAAGGAAGGGAAACAATAAGGCGGGTGAGATATTTAAGCGGCAATAAATATAATTTATTGGCAGCTTATCATTTAACAAAAAGGCACAACTAAAATGGAAGCAAAAGGCATCAGGGTCTCAAAGGCCAAAACAATAAACAAAACCCCCCCACTAGCTAGAACACAAAGTCTTTCTTGCCTATTATAGCCAAAAGGAAAAACAATACTGACCTCCCTGTCTCTGTTTAACCCAGCAGTGTGCTGTCTTGAGACACCCACGGAGAAACTAGGGTTCAGTGTCTTGCTCAAAGACCCTTCGACATGCAAACTAAAGGCTACCTTGTGGTTTCAGAACAACCACTCTCCCCATGAGCTACAGCCACCCGTATGGGTCTCACCAACTGTTGAATGTTGTAAGAGCACATTTATTTCATCACTAAACTAAACTAAAAAGATTGTTTCCTTTTTTAAAACAAAAACAAAAAGTATCAGTTGAGGATATTTTCCCTGAGACAAAGTGATCGGAATCCACGTTTAAAGCTTCTACAAGGAGCTTTCATGTTGTGTTGATTTTTATGGTCCCTGTGGACAAAGGCTGTAGTGTTTCCAAGCGCCCGATTCTCTTTAGAAAAGCTCTAATTGTACTGCAGCAGGATCTGACAGTCCTGGTTCAGATCTCCAGAGCCTCCCTCCCGGGCCTCCAGCAGCGTGGTGTCTGTGTTGGCTCCGCGGGGACCGCCGGAGCAGCGAAGCAAAGCTCATCCCGATGCTGTTTAAGTTTGACAAATGCCATCTTTTACCGGCACCATGACTGTGCCAGGCCATGGTGAGTTTGGAAGCGAGGATGGTGGGAGGTTGAATAAAAGCATAATTTTGACTCATATAAAGATTGAGACCATGATCGCTGACTGAGAGCTGTGGAGTAATGATTAGGGAGCTTTTCTACCCATGAGCTGTGCCCAGGAGAATAATGACATTAAAATATAGGCATTTTTTTCTCCCATTCCCACTGTGGGATCCTGGCTCGGGAAAAGCTTCACAGAGTAAGCTCCTCAAGTATTTGGGCAGTGACACACTTTCTTATTATTCTGGATGTGAAATGACAGCGTCGCTGCCGACTGCCAGCTTTAATTTCAGGGTATTTTTCTATCATACTGGTTGAAGAGCAGCGCTAAAGTCCTTATTTTCACGTCACCCCTTATTACACTGTGCTTAAAAAAAATCTACAGATTAGGATTGCAATGAATTATCAGGTCTTTTTTTTTTATCGTCGGAAATTCTTCATTTGCAGTTACTTATGGGAGAGAAGAGGCATCTTTTGAGAGCCAGCACTCATTGCTGATCGAAGACAAGCAAGATGAGACATGGAGACAAAATTAGAGAGGGAGCAGAGAGGGGCAGAAAAAGACAGATAGGCAAAAAAAAGAAACACCTGACAGCTCCAGCTTTTCACTCCACTTTACCCGCGCGAGGCTTTTGCACCTCGGCAATATTTGCCCCCCAAACCGCTCCCTCCGTGGGCTGTCAGCCTCGAGTCAGTCCCTCTTCACACCCAGAAGCGATTCACAGTCTGACAGGCATGCACAAAGCCAAACTAACACACAGACATACACAGCCACAAATCTAGCACACAAGTACGCTGTCAGGTACACGTATACACATCCCCTGATGGGTCGCACATACGCATAAAAAACCCACGCAGACACACTCATAAGGCCAATTGAGGTGGAAGAAGATTCCTATCCGCTGTCCACCTACAGATTGACAAAAGGCTCACCTTGGGACTCAAAGCACACATGCACACACACACACACACACACACACACACACACACACACACACACACACACACATACAGATGCAGGCTTGTCACTTTAACTCGAATGGAGAAATGTGGATGACAGTCTTCACCTCAAGTCCTCTGCATCGATATATAAACAAACAAGTGAGGTGAAGTAAGTGACGGTGTTGCATTACAGATAGCTGAGACCAAATCCTGCCTTTAGGAATCAGTATTACAATGCCAGCCAGCGATATATGATACAAATGGTTGTTTTTTTTCTTGCCCGACAGGCACTAAACAATTTATGTTCGTAAATGTCTTGTCCTGATATTAATCTGAGAGTATCTAGCATATAGCATGATGCTTTTCAGATGCCCCCCGCATGAAAACAATGACTGAGCAGGAAGCATGAGAATGTGTTTCTCTGACTGTTTGACATTAAGCCCACTCGATGGGGTTTTGGCATTTATAAATAAATAATGAACACCACGCCTAATCGATAACAATACATTTCTCAGTTCAGCCAAATCATGTGACGCAGGCGGTGTTATTGATGTGATTACGTCCTCCCATGCGCAGGTTGTGATTCTGTGTATTTTGCCGCTCACCATCAAATTCCAAATGTGGACAGGAATAGTGACATTGTACAAAGTCTGCATTCATGATTGATTGTCTGCTTCCCCCTTCTCTCATCTTGCAAAAATAGAAAGAGGAAAGACTTCCAGCTTGAAAGAATAATTTATTCTGGGGAAAAAGTAAATTAAAGAACAATGTGATTAAAGATAGCTAAGACAAATCTAGACCTGAGTGAAATTGAGAATGTGGGGCGGCATTTCACCTATACTGGCTAAATACAATCTGAATCATCAGTTATATTAAATTAAGCCAACTACTAACTAACAGCAGGGCAAGAATACGTCAAATTAAACCCAACTGCTGTAACTCTGAGAGCCAGTGAAACAACACTGCTATCTTGAAATCTCTAAGTGTTGTGTCGGCCTGTAGTTTAGGTCAGCCATCCAGTAGGAGCAAGCTCAAATCGCGGCACCGACAGATGCCGCGCCGGTACCGGCAGATGCCGCGACTGCTGTGGCATCTCTGGACATGCCGCGGCTCTCTGGACATGACGCGGCATTTCGGGACCTGCCGGGAGCCGCGAGCTTCCGGCACGGAAGCTGCCACTACTTTAGAGGCAGCATTTCCGATGGCACGTCTCAGGTGACGGGGCACTTACGAGTTGCCACTCATGTGCCACTAGTTTTTGAGGCAGCTGCCTGTGTT
Organism: Myoxocephalus aenaeus; assembly: GCA_038501785.1. Taxonomy (NCBI): domain Eukaryota; kingdom Metazoa; phylum Chordata; class Actinopteri; order Perciformes; family Cottidae; genus Myoxocephalus; species Myoxocephalus aenaeus. The sequence continues at coordinate 3,618,882 of JBAMJR010000053.1, forward strand.
TGAGAGAGTGTTGCCGCAACTTGCTTAATGTGTGACAACACATTAAGCCAGGGATAGCCAACACGGTGTCTCCTCCCGTGTGTGAAGATCTCATTTGAGTCGAGGGCGGGGCTTAACGGAATACACACATGCGATTGGTCGAGTAGGATCAAGTGAGAGGATTTACAAGGCGTGTGATTGGTTGATGTGTTTCCTGGACCGAGAGGTCGTAAAGGCAGGAAAAGTTTCGCCGGTGAAATAGTTCGCGATCCATCAACAGTTAATAATTCGGTAATAATAATTGGTTTTCGGTCCAGGGTCCAGAAACAACGGCGTCTGGGTCCGGACCCGGACCGCGGTCCGCCTGTTAGTGACCCCTGCTGTAGACGTTTCAAGATTGTACTAATTTTAACTTGTTTATATGCTGTTGGGTAGTTTAATCAACAGCAATGCATCATATTATATAAGATTATCATATTTTTGGAGACGCATGGTTTTCACTGGACAGGAAGGGTATAAAACATTGTAATATGAAACGAAACAAATAACTAACGCTGTCAGACAAATGCATCGGAGTAAACAGTACAATATCTCTTTCTGAGATGTCGTTGAGTAGAAGTGTAAAGTTGCTTGACATGGAAATACTCAAGTGAAGAACAACTGAAAAGCGTAGACTAGCAAAACTGGCTTTTGATACGTTTTTTGCTGGTCGTGCTGGTGATTAACTGATGCTGAGGACTTGGTTTCTTTCTCATGTACCAGCTGGATTGTTGTATACCAACGAAAGGATAAGTGCCGCAACTATTTCATTACCTTCTTAATGCTAAGCTTTGCTACCAGCTTTAATAACGCTTCCTGTTTTCGGTTCTTTGACAACAATAACATGTACAGGAGCAACATTCTAATGGACTGCAGACAGACAAGTTCATCTCAATGACTCACCACAACACTCCATTTAACCAATTTAGCAGGAAGCAAACAGACTGTACTGGCATTGTGTGGACAAGCAGTAGCATGCTGTTCCCACACAAAAAGTAGCCCATTTAACAACCTACCTCTTTGTGTGGAGCTATTATGCACAGACTCAGCACTTCCTCCCATCCACAGTCATAAGGTCCTCAAAGTTATGACAGGATTGGGATTTGCGGACAGACACAACATGAATGTCAATAACCCGGCCATGACAAAACTTAACAGCGGCTCCGACAAAACTTTACAGCTCCTGTAAGATCATCTCTCACGCTATGAAAACTCCTGATGGCGGTCATTAATCATTCCAGTAATTACGAGGCAGAAAATAAACAGTGGGGGGGTGTGCCGCTCCTTTTTTTCTTCTTCTGCCATTCACTTAATCTCTTGTCGTCCCTTTTGAATATCACGTTCACAGGTTTTTGCCTTTGTCACTTCTCCTTGATTCTCGGTGCCCGCTCTTTCTCGCTCTTTCGCTATCACTCACTTATTCCCTCCATCTCCCGCGCTCTCTGTCTCGCCCGTGCATTGTGTCGGTGTTTGAAAGACAGAGAAGACATTGGCAGGTAATTTGGGAGAAGACGGCGCTTCTGTTCTATAGACCGATGTGCCAACAGCGATGCTCACCAACTCAACCTTCTCTAATTACTTCCCAGCCAGACGTAGAGGCATTCCTGTTTACTTGTGTGTGTGTGTGTGTGTGTGTGTGTGTGTGTGTGTGAGAGTTTTTGTGTGCATCTCTGCCGCATTGTTTGCAGTATGGCATTTTTCATCGGAATAGGAATACGTCTCCGGAGCTCTCTGGCTAGCTTTGAGCTCAGGCAGTAAAACCCATTTGGGGGTATTATGGACTGAGCAAGAAAGGTACTGTGAATGGTGGAGTAGATTATGGAGCGATTTCCTTGAGCTCTCCTCCGCCTCTTCACATTACATAGCTAATACACACACACACACACACACACACACACACACACACACACACACACACACACACACACACACACACACACACACACACACAAGGCTCTGTGGCATTGCTTGTCCCCTGGATCAAACCAGATTTCCATTCAGTCAGCTGGGAGCCGGCCAATTCCCGCCGCACTCCGCAGTGTGGCTCGGCAGACTGTTTCGCCGTGCATTTACATTTGTTTGGCTGTCAACGCATTTTGGTGCAATATAGGAACAGATTGGGCCTGGGCAAGGTCAGGTTTTGTTGCGCTCCAACCGGAAATCACCACAAAATAGGTGATCACGTCTTTCCAATCTTTGCCACATGATCACATATAAACCCCAAAAAAAAAAAACACCAAACTACCCATTCCTCCTCCAGGCTTTCATCCCCTGAGTTTACTGTATATTGCTATTCTAGCCGTCTGAGATTGTTAGATAGTGCAGACACATATCCCATATCCCCGGATCTCTTTCGGGGTTATTTTGTATTTAGCCTTCTAGTGGCTGGTCTCGCATGGCTGCACGAGGCTCTTGCTCAACGCCGCGCTGAGAATCCATAAAGCCTACCCTGAGGATTCGGGTCTGTCAATTTGTGTTTGTTTTTCCCAAAATACAGATTGCTGCCCCTCATGCTTCTCTTCTACTGCTCAGTTCTTCGGGTTGAGAGAGAAAGAAAGAAAGAGACAGAAAATGAAATGTGCAAAAGTCCGGGCCGAGCCGAGGAGACTGGAGTTGTAAAGATGTCTGCGGAATGAAAGACAAGCTGGGGTGGAGTTTGGCCAGAAAAAAGAGATCCTGGGGTTCGACAGAAAATATGAAAGGGTGTGATGTGGAGGCCAGGGGCCGGGGGAGCGAGGAGAGACCGGGACGATATTAAAACGCTGGAGGGGAAAGCTCGGGCAACAGAATGGAAACGGTCTGAAGGGAATGTACAGTGTTGAGTAAAGTGTTGAGATAGTAGGGTTGGAAAAATAGTATGCAAAGGAATTGAAGGAATAGCTGAGCACTGAGGGAAGTCAGGGAAGTTAGAAACGTGGGCTCAGATCGGAGATGAGGCCAGGTGGAAGGCTAGAGCAGGGCTCTGACTGGAGGAGAGATTAGATCGCTGCCTGCCTGTCTGGGATTGATCGAATACCCAACAAGGTGGCTGTTTCTGATCGGATATGGACGATGAGCCTGAAGCATGATGGAAAAATGAAATCTCCCGCTACCCTGCATGTAAATCTTTAGCATGGTATTTGTTTATGATCTAATTCAGAAAGTTCTTAACCCATTTAGAAATCAATCATGTTTTCAAAAAGGGATTTGTTTTCTCCGAGACAGTGTTATTACGGTGAAACAATGCCCGTCAGTTAAGCTTCTGTAAGGAGGCACAGTTCCCCTTCTATAAATGGCTTTTATACAAGCTTTAGAATGAGCGTGTCAGATTTAAACCAACGGGAAATCTGCACACAATGGCTTTGATTAGAGGCTGGCTTCACGCTCACCTCCTATTCCCTGACTTCTACATCCGAGCATCTCATAGGATTGCTTCCAAAAATAAAATCACATATGGGATGATTTCAGATTCCCAGAGAAATATATTCATTACCATGCAAATTAGTTTGGGAGTCGTTGATTTAAAGCATTCGCCATACTTCATTTCAGAGTCTGTAAATGCAATTAATGGGACCTCGTTCACAAGAAAGAGAATTGCCCGCAGATAATTGTCATTGTCGGGATCCTATTAAAAAGTTCTCCCCCCAGTAAAACGTAGCATTGAGAGGAAACGGTAGCCATCGCGTCGCTGCGACACAGCCCCTTAATGGGATAATAAAACCTCTTTCATCCGCCATGAATAGAGCGATACTCACAACAAAGCAACGCAAAATGATTTCCGTCATGATTTCTGAGAGCACCCCATTCAATTACCATTCTTGAACAATGTATGCAAATAGGTTACCTGCAGCACCCAGCTGCGATGGATGCAGCGTGAAATCCTAATTACCGGGGATTGGGGAGGAGACATGTTGAGGTGGTGGATAGACATAAGGAGACGTATGACATTAGAGGATGGGAGATTGGCAGACAGAAGGATCCAAAATGTTCAGTGTACGTGAGGGCCGTTGAAACAAGAGGCCATTTAAAAAAAAATGCAGCTTGTTTCTGTGTCGTAAAAATAAGTAACAATGTTAAATCCCGAGGAAGAGGCAGCAGCGGAGGATACGAAGGAGGCTCCACGTTTGAGTGGTCCAACCAGTCCATCACTATGGTGATAATCTGTGATCCGGCATGATAGGGGTCAGAGGCAGGTGACGGGCAAACAGCCCCGAGCAAATACAGATCGAGTCATTGGATGCATGTTGTGTGTGCTCAAGCTCAGCAAATCTTTGCCGTAGAGGGCAAACAACACATGCGGCGTGTTTGAAAAAACTAAAACTGGGTTGCAAAGTTGACTCCATTGAATTAATAGCAACAAAAAAACTGAAAATGCAGCATATAACTTTGTAATGTTTATGTCATAAACTTTTCTTCTTTTTTTTTTTGCCACACACATTATTTAAAACATCAAAAAGATATATTTTTTCAATTTTTGGGTCAATCAGTGAGATTTTATGGTGTTCTGCACCAGGCAACAGGCATTCTGCATGTATCTAAGTGGGTGGGTGGGGTTTGTTTTATTTAAAGAGCTATTTAGGTAGTCAACAAACAAACATGGATGGATAGATGGATCATTTTATGGAGGTTTCAATAGTTGGGGTGAAATTGACCCCGAGGATAAAAGATGTTTGTACATTTGAAGGTAACAGGAGGGTTAACAAAGAAAAACACTAACATTATGTATCTCATTTTCCTTCTTTTCAATTCAGGCATCATTCCACTTTCGGAAAGATGACAAGCCGGAAGGCAACACAAGCAAATGCACCTGTTATCCATTTGTAAATGACAGCAGGGAGGCTGGTGCGGGGAACAGGTGGGTCACAATGTTCCCCCCGTTTACCTGGGATCAACATTCACCCCGGCTGCTGGAAGCAATATTATCCCTTAGATACGTTTCTATTTGTCCAAATGTTAATTTGCTGCAAGAAGAGAACACAGGCTTGAGGGGTTCACCGGCTGCTGCATGAGGGTCAACTTGACATTAGAGCGATGGAGGGTTAAGACATTAATCATCGTATAATCATCACAGGCAGCATCATCACCTGAATTGTACAATTTTTTATTTTATTTTGTGGGGAAGATGCATGCACGCCATCACACATGTGACGCCGTGCCATGTGGGATCACAGGTAATCAGAGATGTCAGCAGAAGGTGCTGGAATATAATATACTTTGATTGTAGTCACACATCTCCATTTGAGTGGGAATTACACTCTATTATTATTCCATCCCATAGCTGAATGTTCTGTCAGTGATGTGTCGGTTATGGCCACCTGTCAGAAAATTTTCAAACTAGATTGAAGAGTGGAAAAGTTTCAATTCCACATCGTAAACACATCCAAACATGACATTTTGCACAGATTGAGTTGTGATATTAAATACTGGATTGAAAAATGTTGTTGTCATTAATTTATCACACAGCAACAGGGTAATGAATTGCAAAAAAAAAGAAAAAGAAAAAAAAGAAAAAAAAAGAATATATGTATATATATATATATATATATATAAAAAACACCGGTTTACTTTTAACACATTAAGTATAAATAGTATATCAGAAGAGGAGGCTGATGTGAAATATTGGATTTTAATGAGAGTTCATCAATGATTTCATGTTTCTCATATGTCAACACAGAAATAGCAAATAGATTTTTCTGGAGGAGCCAGCGGATATCCGGCAAAGACATTATTTTCCGTGTGCTGCTCATTGTTTACAATTAGCAACGTGAGTTGAGTGGCGACGTGTCCGACTGATTTCTTTCACAGCTAACCAGTTGACACGCTAATTTGAAACCCCTCCAAAAAAAAAATTGTCGTGAGATGATAGATTACGATATTGCATTCAGGTCAATGCGTTCCGCCTCTTTTGCACTCAACAAAGACCGTTTCCCAGCTTTCAGCCCGAGCCATGCTCAAAAGTGATTGGTCAATTCTGAGACAACAAACGGAAACCAGAACGCCTCCGAGGCCCAAATCTCCCCGTTGCCTCCAGCTTTGGCCTGTGAATGCTATGCTAATGCTATTTAGATTACTACGAGGCTAGAAGGGAGGCTATAGCTTTCTTTCCAGTTCCCTCATCTCTAAAAAAAAATATTTTAATATTTTTAGAATATTTTTTCCTGTTGCATGGAATAGGTCACAGTGGTTCTCAAACTGTTTTTGTCACGCCCCACTTAGGAGGAAGACAAATGTTCATGCCCCATCACAAAAAGATTGCCTATTGAGGCTATTAACCTGTTTTTCACTGAATATCTTTTTACGATAATAACAATACCGTGCAACCTGTGAAACACAAACCAAAATGACTGCAGATATGTGAGCCATCATGTTGTATCAGTATTAGTGGCTGCAATGAGCTGCTTTCCAAAAAGGGGTTGTAGGTTTGATATCGTCGCTCTCAATTCATAGTCAATGTTGAGCTTAGATCTGTTTTCTGTTTTGAGAGATGGAACAGCAGAAAAGACGACCTCACGGAAATCTCATGGAGATCTCATGGAGATCGGCTTTTGGCAAAACGCCAAGAATCGGCGAGTCGCGCAAGCGTAACCTGTTAACGGCGTAACAACGTTTTATGTCCGTGTACTTTGTACTTTTGTAGTATTTAAGGTTCTCATGTAGCTCAGGAGAGAATTCGTCCTGAAGCCACAAGGTCGCCGGTTCGATCCCTGTTCTCTCCATAGTTTGCACGTCTCAGTGTCCTTGAGCAAGACACTGAACCCCCAGTGCTTCACAGCAGCACACTGCTCCTTAATTACAATTGTTTGTACTTTGATGAAACATGTCAGTTAATACACCTCTCAGGAATTATTAAGCTTTGTATTAATTGTCATCATACCGAATACTCCACCTTCACAGCCTCGTTGTGTTTTCTCAACGTTTGTTGACATAAAAAATCATCAAAGTGGGGTTTATTTGTGAAGATTATCTTTGCCGAACAAAACTTCATAAGTGTTTGTTAGCCACAGAGGTTGTTTTCTGTAACAATCCACAACTACAATGGACAAGTCCAATTTTCTTATTCAGAGAGAACTTACTTGTTAATTTGACCTTTCACACTTGAACAAACAATGTCAGCTAGTAGACAAAAAAGCCGAGGACATATTATACGTATCTGTATTCCAAACCGTTAATACCACATTAATATTGTTGTTTTAAATGAAAGCCGAAATTAGAAGATATCGTCATTGCTGAGAGCCAGAATGAGAAACGTTACTATTATGCTGACGCGTTATCAGCACAGCAATTAACTTGCTGTCTTCATTCAGCTCCAGTATTTAGACAGAGACGTCTGTCTTACTTCCACTCAGTGGTGAGCAACTGAAAAGGCTTCTCGGTTTCCTCTCTTTCTCTTAATCCATGACAGTAAGAGGAAGCCTGCTGTGGTACCATAAGAACACTCTGTTCACTTAAATCCCTGAGTGGCAAGCTCAGTTCAAAGCCCTTCTCGTGGCCCAATAACGAGGAAGTAGCTCGTGTCTGGACGGATCAAAGGGAAGACGCTCAGGGAAAGGTCAGGTCTCAGACACTCCCACACTGAGAAGCTCAGTGCTGCTGCCGCTCCCGACCAGGTTGCTTTATTACTGGCACGGCGACTGCTGACGCGTAATATGTTATTTTACATGTTGGGCCTTCATCGTTGTTCAAAATGAAAGAAAAGAAACAGCAGTGTCTTGGTGCCAAATTGCCTCTTGATAAGATACGATCTGTTATGTAAAAATATACATCAGCTTAAAGGCAAAATGGAGAAAAACCTCCTGTCCCACCTAATTAAGACCTCATGGAGTCACCTTGTTTGAACACCTTGTAGATACCGGACGCCCTGACTAATCCATCCTGCTGCTCGTGGACATACACTATTTTAATTAGAGGTGTATGCATTAGAGCAGATATGCTTTCTTACGCAACGCCTCGGAAATCCTGTGACAGGATTTTAGGTGTATGCCCACTAAAGTAGTCAGTGACAGGGACACAGGCTGTTAGGCTCACTGCAGCCACACAAAGTGCACTTTTCAGATTCCCTACGCAAAGTGTTGTAAAGGAGCTCCTCTGTATCAAAGCATCTTTTACATGAATCCTCTGGCTTGACTTCTAAGCGTTTAAAGGAAATGAGTGTTGCCAGAATCAGTCAGTTTCCTGCTTTGTTGCTGTAACGTTACACTATACAACTGTGTAAAGTTCTTCCTGTTCCTCCCCTTTTCCTTATTAAGGTTCTACTGACTTGTAATATCCATACGAAACTAATAAAACGTCTTGTTGGCTACTGCCAATAGAGCTGCAGCGAGGCTTATCAATGGGAGAGGCATGAACACAAAGATTGAATGAAGATTGAAGGGTTGTTTTAAGATGCTGAGACCCAAAGTGTCCAATATTATATGAATAAAGAATACATTATGACATAAATAATATTATGAGTTTATAAATACATTGTGTAAAATAAATACATGAACCAAGACAATTAAAATGCACTTTCACAAAGTCTGTTTTTATTGGATTGTGGCATTATCTCCCTATTTCACTTTTGAGAAGCTAATATCTAGAGGACGGTTTAAAATTCAGACTAAATTCACAGACCAAATGATAAACTTCAACTTCCTCTGGCTGCATGGACTGTGTTCATTTATTTATCTGTTCCTAGAGCATTACAGCCTGACCAGTTGTACGGTGAAAATCATTCTTCATCATCTGGGAAGCGGGAGTATCCTCAGTATTGAGATGTGCTCCTTGCCAACCTGTTGGACTGACAACCCTGTGACCGATCGAAGAACAGAGATGAATACATGGTGATATTAAAATATGTTAACCCTGATATGTAAAATAAATAGAGGTACAGCTCTACGGCGGCTGTGGCTCACGGGTAGAGTCACTGGTTCGATCCCTGGTGTCTCCATACGTTTGCATGTCTTAGTTTCCTTGAGCAAGACTCTGAACCCCCAGTTGCTCCCCGGCGCTTCACAGCAGCCAACTGCTCCTAAATTGCTAAGTATGGGTTACATGCAGAGGCCAAATTCCATGTATGTATGTATATGACAAATGTCATAAAGTTTAAGTTTAACATATGAGTCTTGCATTGGTTCAGCTCACGGTTAACTTTGCATCAGGACTGGAAAAAGTATTTTTGGTGGATCATGTCTCTAGAATATGTTTATTGGATTTTTCCGAGCTCTTGCCCTTGGCATCCTCATCTACATTTTAAAACACCATTTAAACTGCACAGATATTTTACAAATCCATTTGAACTTCAACAGAGGCCAGACCTCAGCGCTAAGCACCAGTGAACACAGAGAGTCAGGAGAACCAGAGCCACAATGCTGATCCATGAGAGGGAATGAGATCATATTTTATCATGGTTCACAGCCAAAGCATTGAGTCACCCAGTATCTTTTTGTTCAACTTTGAAGCCTTTGAAGGGAGGGGTAACATCCTCCAAAATAGCAATATCCAAGTCATTGTTTTCATGCCTTGTGTGCTTCATTCTGTTTGGAGTTTGAGAAATGTTATGTAAAAGTGAAGGAGGGGGGATAACATATGTAGGCCACAGCTCACGGGTTATATCCGAGCTGATAGCAAATGTTTGCTTCCTTTTGGTGTGAATGTGTGAGAGAATGAATCCGATGCATATATATGCTTAATTGCACACTTTGCATTGAAAGAATGTGTGTAGGTTTGCTGGTGTGTTTGCTGGTGTGTTTGCTGGTGTGTGTGTGTGTGTGTGTGTGTGTGTGTGTGTGTGTGTGTGTGTGTGTGTGTGTGTCTGTGTGTGTGTGTGTGTGTGTGTGTGTGTGTGTGCTTTGGCCTTGCTGTACAGTTAGTGCCACAGTCACTGACACACCACCACGTAGGAGGCACCGTGCCAGTGCTTTCACCAGGGCTGTAATTGACTGTCTACAGCGAGTCCACTGCTCTTAAGATCAGCGCCGCAGCAAGGAGATGGTGAGAAGGCAACACGGGCGAGGAAGAAAAGGCACAGCTAATTGGGGGTTATGTCCCCTTTTCACATTGCTACAGACAAAAGTTACTGACGAGAGCAAGAACATACAGATTTAGAGGTTTACAGGGACTGATAAGGACACAATTGACTATTTTACTACACCCAGTGGTTTACAAGAGCTCCAGTCTAGTGCACATTGCTACAGCAAGCCTAAGCAGGGGTGACTTGGAGTCTCTATAAAGGAACTGTTTGGAAACGATACCCAAGCTGAAAGGCCATCTCGATTAGCTCCAGAATAGAAGCTACAGTTTTTGGCTTGAATATTTCGTTTTTCATGCGTATTTATTCACCACAAGATGGTGCGGGCAGAGGCTTAGCTTTAGTATGCATGGCAGCGGGTGTTGAGGTGAATGCACAGAGGCCTCCAGAGCCTCACTGCCAGCAGACTGAGCCAGCTCCAGCTTGACAGGGGCAGCCAGAGCGGAGAGCCGCTCAGTGGCGCTGTCCGTGGTGCTGAGGGTTCAGGCACCGGCGCTGTCCGTGGCGCCGAAACTTCCACTTTGTGTGGGTGATGGGGTTGAGCATATGTACAAACTCTCCGTTAACTGGCGCTGTCCGTGGTGCTGAAAGCCCAGTCGCTCCACCACCTCTGTCCTTTGGGCTGCTAATTAAGAGCGCTGTCCGTGGCACCAACTCCCCGATAATGCAGCTGTCATTCAGAAGTATACGTTTCACAGTACTAGTTAACACACAGTTGGTTATTTACACATCTAGCTGTTACTGAACAACAGCATTAATTTGGAGTTGTGTCTCAGGACACCCGGTGAGTGCAAGTCCAATAGCCACTCTCTTTTTTTTGTTGGCCTCCACCAGCTCCTGAGGGGAATACCTGATTCTTAAGCCGCCGAATGCGCCACCTTGTTCAGCAGCTTTAGGCACCAACTTTGTTCGTCTGTCTAATTCTCTGTAGGTTCATCACTAAAAACCTGAAAAGTTACCAATGTAGCAAAACTGATCCTTGTGCAGAAACACAAGTTGTAAAATGTGTATACCACAATAGCTGTGGGGTTTGGTGGAGTGATCATTTTTTACTTTTGGTTTGCTCATTCTATGACATGTCATGTTTTATGAGATCATCATACAGTATGCGTTTTTTTCAAAAAATATCCTTATAAATGTAAATAAGTGAGTATTCCCCTCAGGTGAATGTAGTAGAGAAGGAGCATAGTGGCAAATAAGTAAAGTCAAAGCACCTCAAACCATTTAAGTATTTTTTTATTTTCGTGCAGCAATGGCAACACACACAATAAATACAATTGCCTTTCACATCATGTGTGAATAATGTGTCTCTAATTGAATAATGTCCCGTTTAAATATCACTGTCAATATCAATTCAAACATCAAACCTGACATACATCATATAAAATCAATAAAGCATATTAAGCCGTCATTCACACTGCTTTTATGATGTAAGACGATGAATTTCCTGTACGGCATCGAGCTGTTGTGATATCACTATAAACCGCGACGTCAACCGGCTTATTGCTGACGTAATATCGATTATTTGAATGTTTCAATTTGGAAGAGAAAAAAAACAAAAAAACACTTGGAGTCGCACAGTGCGCACTTTTCCTCCCGCTCCTTTCTCCCACAGTCGCTCTCTCCATTCTCATCCTCCGTTCCCTCACTGAGAGCATGCTGGGATCCCTCATCTACTTCGTTCCCAAACCGAGAGCCTAAATGACTTTTCCCCCCTTTTACGATCAGCCCTCCTTCATCCGCCCAAGCGTCCATTGCGCGGATTTTATAGCGCCACGTTCCTTTTTCTACCCGGACTTCGGGCTGCGCATTCCGGGCTGGTGAGGCTGGAGAGAACCGAGGGAACCCACCACAGGTGAAAGGAGGTTTTACGACGCTGCGGTATAGTGATTGAACACTTTGAGAATTAACTCAACGCAGTCTTTTGGCACCGGCGGCGCGCGCTTCCTTTTACTGAAATATAGGACTAGAATTGAGGTTCACACACTTTTGGGACGACTAAAAAGGCACGTTTACTAACTTGTGTTTCTGGACGATAGAATAATAATAAAAAACACTGCGTTTGTTTCCTAACTGGGATTCCTAAGGAAGATGTGACCTTTTCTTTTGCGCACCGGCAACCCGACTGCACCTAAGGAGCGAACCGCTGCTTTTCCATCAGTTGCTCCGTCTTGACATGTCTTTTTGTGGGATTACACGCGGAGATATGAGCATTGTAAGAGGCCGAGCTGGATTGTGAGATTATACCACCTTTGCTTTTTTATTCGTCTCCTCGAAGAGGAAGTGCTCCGTTTCTTCAATGGCTTCAGTGTCAAGGGTGGCGAGGCGCAGGGATGCCGGTCGCTGGCCGAGAATGTCGTCAACTTTCTGGGCTGTGGTGCTTCTGACAGCGCTGCTGGTTCTCTACTGCGGTAAGTCCATTTTCTGACCACGCACATCGGCATTTGGGCACAAACAACCGGTGCGCAGTGGGTGACCGTGTCGTGGTGGGTGGGGACGTTGGGTGGGGGTTGTGGGGCTACCGTTGGATATCGCTCCCAGCGTATTGATCTCACTAGCATTTGTTTTCTGTTTCTTATTAAACAGTTATTGGAGAACACGCACTTGCAGCTGCGTGCCCACTCAAAAAACCCACGTAGTTCCTTTATCTCCTTTCCTCCTGCCCTTACTCATGCAAACAGACAGGCACGAGAGAGGGAAGGAGAGAGAGGGAGAGCTTCGATAAGAGGGACATGTGTCTCATTGTCTGGTGAAAACACTTTCTTTGGACAGGAGTTGGAACTCAAGTGCCCCAGAGGTCTAATTAAGGTCCTATAGTGGCTCCATTTAATTCTCTCTCTCTCTCTCTCTCTCTCTCTCTCTCTCTCTCTCTCTCTCTCTCTCTCTCTCTCTGTCTCACCAAAAAGGCACTTCTCTGTCCAGAGGGCTGTGTTTTACTGTCAACATCACTTACTGAGGTCACACGGTCATGCCTCCGTCATATAGTCTCTGGACTAAACACTGGTTGCAGGAAATAAAGAATCCACATGAGACGTATATAAAAAAACAGATTTTTAATAAATCTAGGAATAAGCCCCCTAGTTGAACAAACAGTGTCTTAATCCAGTATTCAACTATTGCCTAGGGATAACCTTATTAGGCTAATATATGCAAGCGCACACACAGTCCCCCCCCCCCCCCCCCCCCCCCTCTCTCTCTCTCTCTCTCCGAGGCTACTTCTCTGGCTGAGGATCTCTTTTCATTTCTTGTTCCCTGGCACCCTCACACCTTCTCTCCCTCTCGCTTTCCTTCTCTGACTCACTTTTGAGGAGATATCCAGCTGGCACACTGTGCTCCAGTCTGCTATGTGTGAGAAAAAGAAGAAGAAGAAAAAAAGGGGAGGATATGTATGTGCAAGAGACATGATAAGCCCATTAAAAAAAAAAAAAAAAACTGCTATTTCATTAGCCGCCGAGCTAATGATTAATATAATCGTCTTGTCTTCGAGCACATTAGCTATGCTGGTGTTGTAGAGAAATTAATAGATTCATTACACTCATTTTCTTTAGTTTTCCTCATAGCCTCTGCATTAGCCCCTGCTCTCTTTCCTTATTATTTCTTCTCCAATGGACAGATGATTGAGTTTGCTTTGTAATCATACAGGCCGCAGGTTAATCAATGGGAGGGGGGGTTGGTTTATGAGAGTGATTGAACAGGATATCAATTCTATTTGTGCAACACTGAGGCTCCAGTCACTCTAGTTCTTGTAAAGTATTTTCACTTTGTTGAGAAACAGTCCAGTAACATTACATTTGTCTTACTATTATTAAATGAGAACTAAGGCCCGAGACCCTGTTTGGTTTCTCCTCTTTGCTTCTCTTTCGTATCTCTAGTCCCTTTTCAGATTTTTCTTTTGTCTCAGCTTGTGGTCTTTAAGGCAGATAAACCTCCAATCATCTAAAATTGCAGCCCAGGGTATTTCCTCTTTTTGCTTTGTCTTTCTTCTCATCCACTTCCAATTTGTTTGACCTTCATAGGCTGTCTTTCTGTTTTGTCCCTTTTCTTATATTTATCTCACCCTCTCCTCTACTTTGTTCTTGTGTCCTGTCTCTGTCAACCGTCTGGTCCAGTTTCCCCTTGTCATGTTACATATACCTTCTTATTTTACTTAAATTCCAGTGTTTTTTTCTTCCATTTAACTCCATTTAATTATCAGTTTTCATATTTTATTCTCCTATTTCTCTGTGTTGCACATGTTCTCTCGTTCTCTTTCCCATTTATTTCCCATCCTTTCATTCGTGGGTCTGTTTTCTGGTGGAGGTCTGAGCTGTATGTTATTCTGTCTGAGGTCTCTGCTAGCTCAGCAGTTTTATTTGCTGCCCCTCTCTCGTCATCTCTTGTCCTCTCTGCTGTTCTCTTCTCCTTTTGATTAGACTTGACATTTTTTTTATGTTGAAATAAATGTTTACTTTTACATTTTTCTCCCTTTCCCATGATGGAAATTGACACAGATATTATACTATTCATGATACACGTCTGTATATGTTGGGGCTGTGACTTTCTTCATGAAATGGTTAACTTATACAAAAGAGTATAAGAAGTGATGATTTAAAACATATTGCATGTATATTTTGTATCAGCCTATAGTTAATACTCTGAATATCCTCAATTTCTGAAATATCTCCAGAGGTTGAATATTCTGTATTCATAATCAATATGATCGTATCATTAGACAATTAACTCAGAACAGTCAGTTTTAATCAAACATTATTTCCCGATAAATTGCTCTATTTCCTGATGGTAAAACTGTGTTAGATGACAGTAATCATAGATCATCGGAGAAAAGTTATGGCTATTTGATTGGTCGGGGGATCTGAAGGGGTCCGTCAGTGCAGTTCAACTATATTATATTACTACATTTTCTTTTACAGTGTTTATAAGTTTATACGTTAATTGTAACCTTTTTATTCACCGTTCAGCTGTACTAAGCTCCACCCTCTTGTGTCACTTCTTACCAAGATGACAACAACCAAAAACCAAATTTATGGTTCTTTTTTGGCCATCAATACATCTTTTCTTCAATTCTAATAATATGTCGACACGGAGGAAAACCATAAACGCCAAACTGACTTTAAAATGGCTATTTACAAATTCACATATACAGCATCTATACATACATATGCATAGGGAAATAGTCCAGAATATTTACAATATATTAAGGGGCTTTTATGCAAATCTGTACTGCTTACATGCATTCTTACTGGACCATGTGGTCATTATTGTTCTTTTAATGGCCTGTAATATGCACTTTCACTAGTCTGAATGACTCCGGCTTCTGAAGTGGAGTCTGTGTGAGAGAAAAAATACTGCACAAATTAGAGCCATTTTGTACAGAAATGTGTACAGCACAAATTGTGTACGATATAGATATTGTTTGGACCAAGAGCAGGTTTGCAGTGCTGCTGTGTTCTGTAGCCAAAAGGGGGTGGGGGGATGGAGGGGAGCTCTGTGATTATGGCTATGACTCATATGGTGCCTGTCACCTAGAATCAACATCCAACTTCACACAATCTGCCGTCCTCACTCAGGCCCCTCTCAGAGGGAGCGATTCAAGAGGAGCGATGTGGCGGAGGGAGGGATAGAAGTAGTGGCACAGGAAGCGGTGAGAGCAGGAGGTGGCTTGACATCCTCCCTGATGCCTTGATAAGAAAAGGGAGAGGTGTGGGAACAAGAAAGGGAGGAGGCAAGAGGGGAGTTGAGGTAGGGGCGAATGAAACGCACATTTTAGAAGGATGGAAGAGAAAGAAAGCGGTAGTGAAAGGAGACGATCAAAGGAAAGAGAAGCCCCGCTGAGGGTGAGGCACGGTGAGGAGGGAGCAGAAGGGACAGATTGTGGAAGAAGGAGACAAACACAGTGCAGAGAGAGAGAGAAAGCTAAATGGCAGCTCGACAATTTAAGCGCTCATACTGCGTTGGAAACTAATCACTCCAGAATGCCTCAGTACCCTCTGATTACATTACAAAAGACAACAAAAATGAAAGCATTGTATTCTGTGCACTATAGCTCCCTCCTCTGGAAGCTCTCAGTCAAGCATTTGTTTGCCGATGTTGCTGTTATGTATTCATGAGACTGTAGCCCTGCATGTGAGCTCGGGGGAAGGCGAAGATGGAGCCAGAATGCTAGCTAATCAGTATGCTAATCTAAGCTCGGGACAGCGAAGGAATGTAGCCACGGTCCGGGGTCCTGGTTTGAACTGCAAACAGACACAAAGGGGAACGAGAGAGGCATGAGCACTAAGGGAAAAGAGGAGAAGGAGGTGGTGGGAGTAATAGAGCAAATGAGAAGAGGAGAGGTCATGCACCTTAAGTGTAAAAAATTGCTGATTCATTCCAGCCTTTAAAGTACTACAAGTGTATGCATGTACATACACAGACAGATATAATCACTCAAGTGCAAATACATATTAGAGATATTAATGCACCTAACAGAGCAGGCAAACAGGTTACATTGATGCTCACACACACATATACACACACAAGCACAACTGCATCAAAGCAGTTATTCAGGGGTCGGACACACACATGCTGTCAGGGACAAAAGCTCTCTGCCGCTGCTTATAAGCGTCCCCGCTCTGTCTGTCGGTGTGGTCTCCTGTGTTTCCTTCTGCCCGTTTCTTTATGAATCGCTGTTGTTCTGCGGCTGAATCGATGGATTGTCGGCTGTTGACTGAACCGCAGCCCGGGGGCACGCATGGAGAAAAGATGGTGTGACGCACGTCCAGGCATCTCACCTTGTCGCCCGTAGATGCAAAAAAAAGAGAATATATGCAGTACAGTAAGGTAGTGATATGGCTCAGCCCGATCTGCTTGCGTGCACACACACACACACACACACACACACACACACACACGATCCGAGATGTCTGATTCACCACCCGAGAAAAGGGGACTTGGCTGACCTAAAAAAAGACAGAAGAACTTGTAGGTGAACGCGCGGACAAATTTAAATATCTTATCTTATTTTCAGCATAGCCTCGAGCCTCTTTCTCTGCAGGGAGGAAGCCGGAGAGCGGAGCCACTGTCAGGAAGCAGCAGAGAGGGCTGTCGATTGGCCTGGGGCCGTAAATTCATAAAGGGAGTCAACTTGTTGAGTTTTCCACCAAGAAAGCGAAAAGCCACTTTAAAGACCCCCAGAAATGGGGCCAGAGCCCGCATACATATTTGAACAGCTTTTTAGAAGACGTCTTTGCAAAATTTAAAGACCATGATGAGTGTCATTTTGGGGGGAGGAGGGAGGGTGGTGGTTTGCTGTTATCGCGTAATGAGCGTGCCACAGATGGAAAGCTTCAAGTTCGGTAAGGCAAGGAAGGAATATTAAGAATTGTGCGACTCGCGCTATGAAATATTAAGCAGCAATGGGATCTTTTTTTCAGTGTGCGCAGGGACCCATTGCCATTACATTTGGAGATGGCAGTATGACCACAGGCGGTCTGTGTTTCTTTGCTGCCTGCACACATGTGTCAACCCGTTGCTGCCTTTGTCCGGAAAATGAGTGAACAGTACAATTTAGAGTTAAGGGAATGCTTGTTGATAGGGATCTTCAAGCATATGGTTGCTCTTGGCCCCTTGTGTGAGGCAGTGGGCATCCATCATCCCATAAGTTTAAAAAATGTGTTGATGTTTGCACACTTTGGACAGAGGAAAGGCAATTACATCAAACCAGGAAGCCGTTTCCTTTTTTTTTTACAGTGACATAGTGCTAAAGTTGACAAGTAGATTGCTTCCTTTCTGAACATGTCCCATTTCTTACAGTGAACATCTGTTATGCTGCATAAAGAGTTTGCTGTTTCACCTTGAATTCTAGCAAGCATCATGCTGGCGGTAAGTATCTATGGATGGCAATGCCAGTCTGTCAGTCTGCTGATCAATCCAGACTGAAATATCTTAACAACTTTGCTGAGAAACAAAGTACAGACATTAATCGTGCCCAAAGAATGTATTTTACTGACGTTGGTTATCCCCTGTACTTTCCACTTAACTTTGTGTTTGATGCTAATAAGCATTGGAAATCCCAAATTACAGTACTTAGTTCAGTCCACTTCAAAGATTCGTCACTGACTATATATTGCTAAGCGGTAGCGTCAACATCTAATGCACTTCAGTAAGTAAGTGAACACATCACTGCTCATACTGCCACTCCATTCAGCTTGGATTCAGTCTTCAGTACTCTGCTAGTCCAAGCTTTTAAGTTATGTTTGATACAAAACTAGCTTAGACTAGCGCTGTACATAATAGCTCGGCAGTCTAGCATTTACAACGTCTAATGGTTTCTGTGGCTTTCGTGGTCTTTTAAAGAGGAAGTAACACACTGTGTATTGTGGCTGAGCTAACAACGGTGTGCTTTGACCACAGTGAGGGGGACTTAACTGCTAAAAGCTACTGATTTAGTCACAGACTAATTCAGTATAGCTCATGTATCGTTGTACATGTACTGAACACCTCCAATTATTAGCTAAGCTAAGCTAACTAAGATGATGAATCGGCATGTTAGCATGTAGCTATTAGCATTTAGCTCAAAGCACTGCTGTGGCTACATACAGCCTCAAAGAGCAGCTAGCATGGCTGCAGACGCTTAGTTTTGTTCCTTAATGGATCTACGTTTTATAGAAAATAAGCAGCTACCCGTCATTGTCTAAATCTGGAAAAAACAGAGATCAAACTGAATTATTTGCAACACTGCGTTGTTCTCCGCAGCCTCTCACTGAATCAATGAATGCTGGCCTTTTATTTGACGAGCACTAATACACACAACACTTATAAATGCAGGTTTGCAATCAATTACAGCCTCTGTGCTCTTTGTTTCAATATTACCACTTTGTTTGAGTGTGTGTGTGTGTGTGTGTGTGTGTGTGTGTGTGCCTTCCTCTTGTTAAATATATTGAATGGAGGTAAACACACAAGGAATAACTGCTTAATAAAATAAGGATGTATTGCCATTCATTGTGGTGAAGAGCATGCGTGTGTTCACACATATACAGGCCATTCAGTACACAAACTCTCCTGGCAAAGAGACAATGGCAAGTACAGTTTCCTGTATAGTGAATCCTACAAGTTAGCATCATGCCTGGGTTTTACAGTTGTGTTTGCATAGCTTCATCTGTAGTGAAACAGCACACAGCCTGTCTCTCCACAGCTGCTCCACTGTTTCAGAACAGTTAACAGCTACAACAGTTGGTGCACTTGTTTACACTGAGAGGCAGTAAAAGTTGCATTAATGCCGCTTCTCTGTCTCACTTCATCCTCTACCTTCTGTTTTTGTTTCACTCACCGATTCTGTGTTTTAAGTCGTCTCCACCTCCACTTTGGTAACCAGACACAACTGTGTGAAAAACAACAACCCCTAGATGCCACAATAGCGTACTAATATGCTGTGACATTTACTTAATGTGAGAAAAAATTGTGAAGTGTTTGGAGTTTGCAGTTAGGCAAAATATTGCCGTAGCCGCCTCCATGGCTAATTGCACCTTAAATGCACCGTGTCCCATCGTGAATTAATTTGGTGTCAATGTGACTTTAATTACCGTTTAAAAGCTGCAAGTACAATATTTACATATCACATTGTTAGTGGCGTATGACTGCAGGACTCAACAGGTCATAGTCAAAGAAAAACATTGTTTGTGTGTAACAGCTCGGGCCTTTTCTTATTAAAATGACAGTACGAACGCATGAATTTCAGATTCAGGAGACTCATTCGGAGCCTTTGTCAAAGACAAGTGATAAATGGTACTTTCTTGAGACCAATCCTACAAATTATGAGGGATGGCTTAATTAGGTCGGAATGCGGACAGAGTCCTGCGGTGTGCTCCCGCCTCGAGAGGATTCATGGATGTGCACTCGGTTTTGCCTTCGGCCAGTAAGTCCATTCAGAGAGAGATGCTAAAGCTACTCCCCCTTTATTACTGCAAAAAGCAATTGCTTGGAAGAAAATGCCAGAATGGTGCTTTGAATTCCTGGAGGGGCCCATCACTGAGACGCAGCCCACGGAGCTGAGACAGCTAGCATCTGGAGCAAAGACACGGCGGTAAAGTGGAGAGAGAGAGAAAAGGGGGAGGAGGGAGGTGGAGAGAGGGGAAAGAGGGAGTTGGATGGAAGAGAGGCAATGAGACCGAGAGAGCGGGAGACGGACAGAGAGCACAAGGGAGGCAGAGAAATGGTGAGCGCGAGACAGAGCAAGGGGTTGACGGGGGAACAGTAGACAGAAAAAAAAAGGACAGCGCAGGCAATGAGACAAAAGACAGACAGACGAGGAACACTCAGACGGTCCACCAATTGACAGCCGGTTGGGGAATAAAGTCAGCTAACACAATGAAGCAGTCGGCAGACAGACTCGCCGCGGAGTAGCCGAGAGGCTCTCAGAAGTAGAAACAAATATTACATTAGAAGAGACAGAAGCCATTTGTCACAGTGGGAGGCCTGAGAGGTAGTTAAGCTGCAGAATATAGGGACCCGTGGCCTGGTTGATACATGTCACCACAAGGAGGAAATTGTGCTGAAGTCAACTCTGTTCAATCACTTGTCTGGTGTCCTTCAATGACTCCGGCACTTAACAATGCCGGCGCAAAGTTTCACCAGCCCAACTCTCCAGAACTTGTTATGGGGCCTTGAGGGCCTCCCCTCGTTCCATCTCTCGATCTTTTCCCGCCTCTTTTCATCCTCCCTTCCTGCCAGCCTGTCAGCCGCACCACCTCCACACCAAGGCTCGGTGACACGCGCGCTGACAGCCACGATCCAATGTTAATGTTTCTGGAAGATAAATCTGCTGGACATTTATTATGGCCTAAATGACAGCTGCACTCTGCTTGCACCCGGATGTCAGAGACGGTTGACATTCGGAAACCGTTTCAAGGATTGTTAGAGGCGGTCAGTCAGTCACTTGGTCAGTCAGTCAGGCTTTGGCTCTGTGCCCCGAGGTGCATTACCTCGCTCTAAATATGAAATGTGCTTCATTAGATAATAGCAGGAGAAGAATGTTCATCACAACAAAAGCATCTATTTTCTTGTTTTCTCCCTCCCTTTCTCTCTTTCTCCCTCTCTTTCCTTCCCCTTTGGTTCTCCCCAAGTTAAGCTGCTGACACTATCCGTGATTGATATGGAAATTACAATGCGCTTGCCCTCATTTATCTTGCACTAGTGCTTGGTGCTGCTCCAACAACCATTTTGGGATGCAGAAACGATGAACTGATTTGTGGCTGCTGTTGTAAAGAGCAAGCAGGGATATACTGTAAAGATTTGATTTGAGACCCCGTGTAGCCCAGAGGATGAGGAAGATTTCCTGTTTTAATGGAAAAACAACCACTGTGCCTGTGAACAAGCCTAACCTCAGTATGTCTAGCGGCACATACGGAGTCCCAGAACCAACAAATGTCACTAATCGAATGAGTCAAATGTAGTATTGAATACATAAATGAATTATACAGTGCAGTTAAATAATGTATGTAACAGTCAGCCAGGAAGATCTTTACATTTACACTTTGTTTGCCAACACAACACTTTGCCAACACAACACCTTTTTCCTTGTTGTTGGATATTATGACATTACCATCAGTTTAGTTTTTCCCAACATGAGCTCAATTACCCCTTTATTGACAATTATGTTCATTTGAACTAATGTTAAACAGGATTTTATTTAATGCTGTTAATTATGATGGAGGATGTTTTTATGATATTTGTCCTCAATTGTTTAGGTCAGTTTGGTCCATTTGGCATTTGTACGACTACTTTGAGTGGCTAAAGCTGGATGTTTCCAGCATTTATCCATTAGTTTAGCTAACTATTTTAGCTATCTATTCATTAACTTTGTTGAGCTATTTCAACTGTTAATCTATCTAGCTTAGCCATTTATCAATTACTGTCAGCTGACTACTTTAACTGTTTATATATTACATTTAGCTTATTTAAACTCTTTACTTTCACCAAACTATTTCAGTTGTTTATTCATGACAGTAAGCTTATTATTTCAACCATGTATCCTTTGCTTTTAGCTAACTATTTTAACAATGTATCCATTACAGGCAGCTAACTATCTTCCTTTGATCTATTACTTTAGGATTGCTATTTAGATTGTTTACTTTTAGCTAACTATTTTAACAAATTATAAATAACTTTAACAAACTGTTTACTGTTTGGTTTATTATGTCATCACAGCTTAAAAACGAAAGCCCCTTGTGTACAGTTTCTTTTGTGATGAGGATGTTGGAGGAGAAGTTAAGATTAAACATCCTTGAACTGGATAAGCCTGATCTCACACTACAGCCGCAGAAAAGCTGAGGCAGAAAACACTGGAGGACGCTGCTGCCTGGAAGGAGACGAGGAAGTCACAAGAAATAAGTAGCTGAGCTGAAATGTTACAGTTTTAGCTCCTTTCAGAGCTTAAACACACTCTCGCTACAATAGTCTATCTCTGTCTGATGGATGCAGTATGTTTGCTTTTTCTCAATTTAAACTGCACATGCAACAGATTTACAGAAGAAAACGAGTAAACGTTTTCAGCTCCTGTCAATGGAAGTGTTTCGACAGATCTCGCGTGTAAGCAAACACCCTCAGTGCCCGTAGTCATCAGACACCACTGGTTCTACTGCTGGCAAAACAAAGTGACTTTATGCTTCTTTAAAGTTCGATATAACGCTTTTAGCTTCTCCTGCCCACTCTGGTTTTATGTGTTGCCAAACCAACTGGGATGGAAGCGACCTTGCAGTGCAACAATCCTACTCAAGTACTGTGTGACCAAGTTTAGCTCGCTTTATGCAGTACAGGCAGCAGGACTACACACCTGTATACTCTTCTTGACTCAGCTGCTGGTGATACAAGTTCCTGTACATAATCGCAGTCCTTGACACTTCCCGCACATGCCGAATTACTGCCTGTATGCGAGGGAATGACAAAGAATAAAGAAGCTACAGCTTGGGGGATTTGGGGCTTGCCAGACTCTTTCATGTACTGGTACCAGACAGTAGCTTAGCGCTTGTTAGCCTGTTCCAGGCAGCCGGAGTTTAGAGTCACTGCTGTAGTTTTGTAGTGTTCATTTTTCAAATTGCATTTTGAATTGCTACTGTCGTGATGCAACTTACATACGTGTTGGGTTTGGGTCTTGTACGTGTTGTAGAATCAACATGATTGTCATAGTATGATTTGAGGTAACATTCAAGCGCTTGAATGTTCCATGTATTCAAAGGTCTGGTGAGGCAACGCAACACACACTTCTGGGCACTATAACTGGTTGTTGGTTGGGGGGCCGTCGTGTAAAAAGGCGGTAAAGATGAAGATGTCCACTCTTTTGCTATTTACCCATCTGACACGTAGGGTTAGCAGTAGTTAAAGGGACACAGGAGGAATTGTTGCCTGAGAGTTGTCAGTGAGCTGCAGTACTGCAATTCCAGCTGATACTCGTGCTGAAACATGCTTCGGTTATGTATGCATGGCAGATTGGAGGCCCTTCTATTTTCTCACGCTCAAGCTATGTCAGTTTCTCTTTCTATACACTATTTCCCGATCTCCCCAGCGCCTTCTCTTCACACTCTCTCCCCCGAGCCTTTGGCAGTGATAAACCCCTCCAGTGTCACAGTGACAGCAGAACATGCGAGTTATGCTTGCCTTTCCAGGGTTGAAGAGCTCATTACGACTTCTCATGGACCCTATAGGCAACAATATATGTGATGTGCACACAATCAGTGAAATTCATGCAAATGCACTCTGTTATGAATGACACAGATAGCATAGCCTTTGTGCGACGTAACACAGCATTTTTGCTGGTTATCACCATATTTCAAGTGGAAACCTGCATTTTCACAAGACCAAGGAATACTATACGTCTTTTCCCACATTTTTGGCTCGGTTTCTTTCCATGTATGATATCATCTTGGAATACATTTAGATTGCATAATTGTTGGAACTTGGTGTCCTTTGTGAAAATGACCCGTGGGGCCGATCCAGAAGTCAGACCTCGAGGGGAGAGAGTCCTACAATACGTGGTTCAGCTTAGGTTACTTCAAAACTGTGCATATGTTGAGAGAATGTTCATGGTGTCACACGCTCAGAGTCAGCGTAGATATTTATATATTTTAACCAAGACCCTCATCTTTCCCAAAGTGTACAGAATGAAATTTGAGGTACTTTCATTTCATACTGCTTAATACTTCAACTGCATTTACCAGAAAGCTCTAGTTCCAAGTTACTTATTATTATTTAATTATAATACAAATTTGCATACAATGGAAACTTTGCGGCTTTGTTCGATATGACCATTTTGTTACTTTGCAGATATGTTGATAATAAATTTAATCCAGGCGGCAAAATGTGTCCTTCAAAATATACTGCTGTTCCAAGTTTGAGTATATCAGGACGCTTGGTTGCACTATAGTGAGAAAAATGTTTATACTTTGCGTTCATTGGTCCTTTAAACACTGAAAGTCTCTCTAAAAATCGCATGAATGCATTAAGAGTGTGCACATTTAGCATAAACAACTGCATATTAACTATGAAGTATTTCCACAGAATATGTATCATGTATCACACACTAATCAACAATCCTATTTCTTGTAACTCTCAAATTCTGAATAATTGCCATAGACAGATTTTAACATAAACCAAATTGTATATCATCGACACACAGGGCTGTGGTGAATGAATCCTGCACATAATATTGTGGGGGGGATTTCATTTTGATAAAAAATGATCTGTTATCACAGGAAGATGCATGTGTCACCAGCGCCCCAATTAAATCTGAAGCTCTTGGTAGCGAGGGTTGGTTGATGAATCAATCCTACACACTCACGTAAATGTAATTACTTCATTTGTCAACGTCTGGGGAGACCACGCCGAGCTCCCTGCACCCAGAGCCTCCGACGGAGAAACAAATGGAGATAACTCTTGGCCATTGTACCTTCATCACCTATAAGGTCTGTCCCGCACAACTTAATCACAGCTATAACCATTCTGAAAAAGGGAAGTTATCATTTCATCAATTACCTTTGGCCCATGGAGGACATTACAAGCGGGATATGAGTTTCACATCAAAGTAGATACACACACACACACACACACACACACACACACACACACACACACACACACACACACACACACACACACACACACACAACAAATGATTGCAGTATAGTACCCTCCTGAAGAAGGCCATGCATTATTCAACAACATGCTAACGTCAATTAAAGGAGGATCACATCAAATATGAGTTTTTTTTATGTAGGTGGAGATGGGAGGTGGTTGACATCTGTTGTTATGGCTGCTGCTGCGGGAAAATCTTGATTAGACGATGGGCTTTATTTTTTTGTATTCTAATCCCACACTGCATCGAGAGGACAGATGTTAGCGAGCTAATTAACAAATCCTTGGGCGATGTCGACGTACGTCTTCGTACTCGGAGGCTGCAGGAGGGGAGGGAGATGCTCTGTTGGATCGCACACAGTCAGCATCCCAATACATAAATATTACTAGTGCGTCCATGTGTCGGAGAACTAGCGTTCACTCCCAATCCCCGGCTTCTGGAGTGACACGTGTGTGCATGTGCAACCAGAGTGAAAGACACAAGGCAGTGAGGAGGTGGGGTGACTCCTTTTCCTTTTCCTGTTGACACACTGTGTCATCACCAGCTATCAGCTGTTGCCATTTTATGTGAGACGAGACGGAGGCATCTGATAAACCAGATAACTGTAAATACTGAATGTTTCAATGTGTTTGCATCAGAAGAGTCTGTAATAATTATGAATCTATTTTCTCAGCAGTTGTGATGCTACATTTTGACTCCGTTCAGAGAAACTAACCCTCTGACAGTGTTGCTGACATCACTGGCCTAGAGATGTATAACATTGTGTGTACATCACCTTTAGATACACATCCAGCAGACAGAACAACATTATCAATCATTTGGAATCGTGTTTCTGGCCACCTGAGGAATGCAAGTCCAATATTCATTCTTCTTTTAGCTCAGATTTGGGTCGCCACAATCTCCTGAGGGAAATACCTGGCTCTGAATCAGCTGCTAGGGACGGGAAGATGGCATATCTGCCTCTGCGGCATCGATTTTGACTTTTAATTTGAATGTGTCTATTGCCAGTCTCCCAAGTGGAAAGGCAGTACTAAATTGCGGGAGTATCTCCCTGTCTCAATGCTATCAGTTTCATAGTTATATCATTTTTCTTTTAAAGTTGTTTTGTTCTGTTTTTTTTGTGAACTCTCAAAATGCGTTTTGAAATCTATTTAATTATTGCCCAAAAATTGATATTAGATTTCATGAAGAACCAGAGCAGAAACACATTTGATACTAGCTTCTACGCATTTCACTGCTTTAATAACCTACAAAAATCATGTAGCTTAAAGGGACAGTTCACCCCAAACTGTCCCTTTAATAAAAACAATTCTGTGTCGTTAATACCAACCCACTTATGTCATAAAACATGTACACACACACATTTAAGGTTTTACAACGGTTCCCTCCCTCTCTTTTTGTGCAGATGGCTTGATTTGCAGTGCCCTCTGGCCTTCAGGGTAAACGCTCGCTTTTAAGCTGCACTTTAGTTGACTCAGCTTTGAGCGTCTGATCGGAGGGCTGAATGTCCACTCGCCCTCACTGGGAAACTGGGGCGGCCGCTCACAGGAACTCACAAGCGGTTAGATTAGTTTGAAGAGCGCTGGCTCGTGGGGCACAAGTACAACATCAACATGGTGTACACGCAACAACCAGATGGGTTTGCTGACACCCACTTGCTCTCATGCGCTCTGTTTTTATTGCTGCCTTTTTTTTTTACTCTCCGTCCTCCACACAGAGGTGCATACACACGTTGCCTATTCTTTTGAGGACATTATTCTAAATTGCATTAATATCCTGGAGGATACAATCCAATCCCTTGACCTGAGCCTAACCCCACTTTTCACCCCAGCTGCAGTCTTAATTGTTGTCCTCACAAGCACAGCTAAACGTGACTACAAAGATACACACGCATTCATGAATGCGGCGTATGCAAATTAGATCGCGGAGAGAGGGTACCAAATAATGAATCATCTCCCCACTATTGCGGTGAGATGAATGGCCAGGAGGGCGGAAATAGAATTTCTCAATTTCATAACCCCTGGTTCTTTTGTTGTATTCTCATCTTCCGTAACCAGGTCACTTCAAATCACTCAACACCCGCTGGAAATCAGTATTTTCAGAGAGAAAAGAGGAGAGAAAAAAAGGCGAAATGTAACGCCGGTAATGTCGGGTTCCTTGGGGGCCAATATTAACTGTGTAGATTTAGAAGCAAGCGTGTCGACGCCTTTTGAAAAGACTGGTTTTAACCTGTGGAGTCGGGCTCGGATTGAGCTCATTTGAAGTGTGTGAAGGCAGTTCCCTTGTTCTCACTGTCCCGTGCCGACGCCCTCCTCCTCCGCCCTCCACCCGCTGCCACGGGGAAGGGGCACTAAGTTCTCATCTCTTGGGAAGCGCAGAGGGAGATTAACGTGAAGTATTTCTCTCTCCACGGTGGTTCACTTCTGTGGCGCTGCTAATCTAATGCACACATTATTCAGCGAGGCCCCGCATCTATTAAGATAGAGAGAGCACGGGCAGATTTATCGCCCAGGTTTAACTGTATGGCAAAATAGCGCATTAAGCAGATGATATCACGGCGTATGTGAAATGATTATGCAGGCTAGTAGGTAGAGCAAAAAAAAAAAAAGAGGCTGAGGGGACCTGCTTAATTAAATGCAAGGTCCACTGTTATACATCACTGGTTTTCTTGTGCACAGACCACTTAATGTAAACTGTGAGGAAGGAATCTGTTTTCCTTTTTGCTTCTCCTCTATTAGTAAAGAGCTGATCTGCAGTGTTTTATCCCTCCTCCGCCCACTTCCCCTCCTCCTCCTCCTTCTTCTTCTTCTTCTTCTTCTTCTTCTTCTTCTTCTTCTTCTTCTTCTTCTTCTTCTTCTTCTTCTTCTTCTTCTTCTTCACTGCTGTATCATCTCCAGAAGCCACTGTGCCCAAAATATGCTTCAAATTTCCTCTCGCTTGCTGGGTTTTCACCGACATGACTAATCTGTAATATCCTCCTCACCACAAGAGAACATTGCGCTTGAAGTTCATTATAATGTCAGAGAAAGAGTCGTTGATGTTGATAAGTTACCGCAGCTCGACGTGACACTTTATTGACTAAATAACTGGAAAGCCGTGACCTCTGCTTGAGAACACGCACTCGGCCGACCGCTGCAACACTTCTGACGTCCAATCCCGGCTCTGGTACGACACTGGATGTCACACTTAACAATGTACCACGCTACTCTGTAAAGCGCAGAAGAGGTTCCCTCACGGGCATGCAACATTTAGGCCCTGTTTGGGGAAAGACAGATTTGAGCACGATGCAGAAAGCTTTGAATAAGCCATAGGTTTCTCCTCTGTTCTTGTATCAGGGTAAGCACACAAACCTTGGGATAATTCAGGAAGAATTGAATGCTCACTCTGTTTTTCCGTCATGCTCCTCTGAGCTCCCCGAAGCTTCTTTATTGAATAGCCTGAGATGTTGCAAAGAGGAAAAGTGGGAAGGGACCACCAGTGCTGCCAAAGATGGAACTCCGGTGGCTCCTGGGTAAAGCAGTCAAAGGACCAGCGTCTGATAGTGCTGGAAGTGATGCAGTCCATATTCATCATTATTATAGATATATGCATGCTTTGCTCTTTATGTACATAGAGGTACATCCTTTCTCCTCGTTCCTTTTCGATTGTGAGATATGCCGTTGGAAGTATGTGTGTGCATTTCAAGAATTTCTGTGTTCAGACTTTATTAGCCTTGTCCTCATGACTCGGTCCCACAAGACACAGCTACATATAGAAACAACAAAAAAGCAAAAAATTAATACATTTTTACCACATTATATAATATTCTGTATTCGTTGAAATATCATATTTGAAATAACAAAAAATTCACTTTACACTCAAATGAAGCGCTACATACTAGCAGCACTATAATGAGTTTTGCAGCAGTGGGGTTTGAATGACACAATACAGTGTTTCCCTCAGCATTTTGAGAGACTGTGATGGGACCTCAGACCCTCTGGTGGGGGCTCTTCTCGAAAAGACTGTATTCATGTAATGAGCAGGAATTGACACTTGTTGCTGGCTTTTGTAGGAAAACTATTTTTCTTAAGATATTATACAAACCGGTGTACGAAGATACGTTGAATAAAAACACCACGCTTCTTCGTTTCAGGTGAATATACACAAATTCTGCGTACTTTATTCCATTTCTGCCAATAGAGCCCTGATACCTATACCATGGACCTTTATATGTTTATACCTCAGATGTTACTACTCACTTTAAAGCAAGTAGGTTTGGTTTAACAACGTGGTTAAGGAGAATACACCCTACATCTTAGTGCTTCAGAAAGCTGTGGTCTGTGTGATATTACAAAAATGTGAGCCACAATCTTTTATTGGTTGCATCATAAAAAAAAAAAAAAGCAAAAGGAGAAGCCGATCTAAAGCAGACGCCCCAGCTGTGAAGAGCACTTTGAGCCAACGGGAGACCTTGTGTTTCCTTTTTGCGCTCGTAGCAGTCGGCCACTTGTGAGTCCTTAGCTGGTTTATAACTGCTTACACACACACACACACACACACACACACACACACACACACACACACACACACACACACACACACACACACACACACACACACACACACACACACACCTCAAATGACATTGACAGACAATGACTGGAACACATCCAGTCGTCAGGTGGGCAGATAGACCTTCTCATGTGAGCTTGCACTCATGCTGCAGAAAAAAAGGAATCTTTTGCAGGAAGATTTATTAACACTAACAAGTTCTTTTAGCGAGCACACACAACACACCTACAAGCTACGACTCCTACGGCCGAGCAGCCTTTTTATGCCTTCAAGAAACACACACACTTGTGAACATAAAAATGCAAACACACTTGATTGTGTTGAATTAAAAACACATAACTGGTGCCCTTGCGATAGTGTAGGTGGTATACATATATATATTGTAGGGGTGTTTCTAAAGTCTAAGTCACTGCACTCAGCTCCTCATAGGCTTTGCCTCAACTGAGTGGGAGTGAGGTTTTTAAAAACAGGGTTATGATGAAACACAAATTATCTAATAGCACATGATGGTGTGTTGCCATGGGAATAAACAGGCCGACTTTGTTAAATTTGAAGCTGCAGTTTCATAGGTGCTGCCCTGAGAGCTTGATATATGTGGACAGGAAGCCACAACTAAAGCTTGTTTTGTTTTTGTATTTGCTTTTTACTTCATCATCATTACATCATCATACCAAGCATATCTCTTATACTATACATTTCTTACCTCAAGTTTCTTCTATTTTCTTCACTACTTCACTTCTGTGTCCAGCTCTCTCCTGCTGCTTAACTGCAGCATTAGCAGCAGCTGATAGCATCTTTGAAGTGCTTTATGTTCCCGTGAGGCTTCTGGCCCCAAACAACTCTTGGTCCATTTTGCTTAGTCATGCAGACACAATATGTGTCACAATTGCCGTCCAAAATATGGGTTGCTGTGACAGGAAGCAATTCTGACGTGATTTAAATCGAGAGGAAATGTGCACAGAGGCCAATTACAGTTGTGTTTTTTATCTACTCTTTCTCTATTTATCCTTTCTCCCAAATCAGTGGGATCAAACACATCAGAGTGAAGTGTAGAAGGAAGAGATGAACGTGATGGTGAGGAAGATGAGAGGAAAGTAGAGGATGGTGCAACATGTGAAAGACCGTTTTTTGTTTTGATAATAGAAAACGGAAAACGAAAAACCTACGCAAAATTGAGAAAGAAGATTTCCAGGCAGTATTTTAATTCTCGATCAAAACAAAAAACGGAAAATGGGTCATTTTCCGTTTTTTGTTTTCCTATTTCTAAACGGAAATCAGGAAACAGCTCGTTTCCCGATTTTGGTTTTCTCATTTCAAAACGAAAATCCGTTGGCCGCAAAGTACACGGACCTAGCTGCAATGTCCATGTTGGATTCGGAAAATACCGATACAATAATTTGGTCTGCCATTTATTCTCCTCATACCAACAACGTATCATATTTCAATTAATCTGATAATAAAACATGATTTGTATTTTAAAAAGAAAACAATTCTAAATAAAATCTGTGACTGTCAATGGTCCAGGTGAAAAACAATGTAGAAAAGAGTTAACTAATAAAAATGAAAGTCAGAATTGCATTGAGGCTTATTGCATGATTTTCTTTATAAACTGGACGTTTGTCTATAATGGGAGGAGGTCCAGACGGATGTGATAAAAACTAAAATAGCTCATTGGGCCCTATACAAAAAAGAGGATTATACATGCAATGAGGGTGATTCAGTTAAAAATACATTCTGTTTGAAATGTCTATTAAACGATTAGTTAGCCATTGACATATAAAGTCAAGGAAATAATATGAAACATATAAATATGAGATATTAAGAAAACATTAAAAAAAATGCATTTTAAAGACAATGCAACTAAATAAAAAGAGAACACACAATAGTTACATTTACAAATAAATTAAAATTTATAAGTAAATAAATAAATACATTTTACTTATTTATTGATAAGTTATGCTTCTAATTGGTTGGAAAACTGATGTAAATGAGCAGGTACTCAGGAAGCATGTTGCTCAGGTGAGGAGCAGAGGAACTGAAAAATCTTCCTTGAACCATTTGCATTTCCTTTTGAAACAGCCCCTAACGTCGCCCTTTAAGAACCTCACCCTGATCTTATTATTGTTTGAGTTGTGTTTAGAGGTTGTACATGGGGATTATATATTATTGTAGCTCTGAATTATTTATGTTTAATTTGATACCTAACATGTTTTGGGGGGGA
Source organism: Myoxocephalus aenaeus (assembly GCA_038501785.1). Taxonomy (NCBI): domain Eukaryota; kingdom Metazoa; phylum Chordata; class Actinopteri; order Perciformes; family Cottidae; genus Myoxocephalus; species Myoxocephalus aenaeus. Next base: position 3,650,760 of record JBAMJR010000053.1, read on the forward strand.
TTTATACCATGTTTTTTTCTTGGTTTGTACCTTGTGACCTGATATAAAAGGGTCCCCTAATTAGGGGCCTAGGGCTCAACAGGTTTAAGCGCCTCAGTTTCCCATCTACTACGTATTTCCAAGCTTCACTATCAGGCTTTTGAGGTAAAATAAAAGAACCCCCTGAGCAACACCAGTGCAATGTAGGAAAGATAACTCAAATTCACCATCCCATTGGTCATAAATGGTACTGTTCTCCTTACATATTTTGAGGTATCCTGGTGGACACATTAATATCTCAGCCATTGCGAGTCAGAGCTGGACTTGTGACCTTCCAAGTGGTGCAGTTTGACAAAGCCGGCCAAACACAAAGACCAGTATGGTCGATGTCAGTGTCCCCGAAATAATACAGGAGCTAAAGGTACGAGACGGAGAGGACAGAGGAGGACGGGGCAGGAGAGGACAAGAAATGGAAAAAGGCTTCCTCTAATGGATTTCTGCCTTGAAATTGTCATTGTCTGCTTTGCATATTCATGATTGTGAGAGGACAGGTAGAAAAGCAATAGACAGGATTCAGAATAATTCCCAATTGACCCCCCTGGCAGTGAAATTGTAATAATTCTGAAACAATCTAATATTCAAAGGTATATTAACTGAGTAGGTCCGCTGTCTCTCTTCTTGGTGGCTGATTATTGGAGTGAATGATCGACCCTGCTTAACTGCCGTATTGCATAACTTTAATTAAATGTAATTGTAGTTTATTGTATATTATTTTGAGCATGTAGCTGGTTTTGTTTGTCAACAATACACTGACATACCCATTTCACCGCCAACTCCAGGCAAGGCAATTTTACTTTTATAGCACCTTTCAACAACAAGGCAATTCAAAGTGCTTTACATAAGACAGAGAGGCATTAAGAACAGATATAAAGGAAACACAAGGCAATATAAAAGTTGCATATGAATTCAATAAAAAAAAAAAAAAGGTCAAATGAAATGAATCAGAAGATGAAAAAACACAACATTTGAATAATACAAGCCGAGCAGTGCAATGCAAGATATTCATCTTATTTTCTGAATGTTGGGTGTTAGAAAAAGTGAAATAGGGGCCCTGTCCGGGGCGTCTTGTCTTCGTGTTGATTTAAATGTTGGTGATTCAAGCAGCGGCAGTGCCGTTTAGCTGCATCCATTAACATCACATCCAGTTCCTTAATCTCGGATCTCTGCTCGCTAGAGATGTCCATAAGAGGGGAGGTGTGGGGAGACTGATGAGCCAAACTTTTGGCGACCTTGCCGGCCTTATCGGTCTCATCAGCCCGGGTGGGAGAGAGGTCTTTTCTCATTTTGTCATCTTGGTTATCAGTGAGGTTGGTGTTGTGGACTGTGCTCGCTCGGGGTGGAGGCGGACGACGTGGCAGTGACCAGGGGTGAATTTAATCCAAGCTGCCCGTTGGTGACTTTTTTGAAAAATAACGTATCTTATATAATTCATCATATTTGCTCAAACGGCCACTATATCTGGACATTAGCACATGAGACACACAGTCTGTGAAAAAATAAAATAAAACAGGTTCCTCTGCCTCCTTTTAGTGCGCCTAATGGCATTTGCAAGATTCTAGCGTGCGCGAAGAAAAACAACCAATCAGGGCAAAGGAGCCTTTAACGCAGCTGTCAATCACTGCTGGCGAAGCTCCTGAGCGCCAAACGAACTGTCAAAATAAGCAGCACTGATCAAATATGAATCAAGATTCTGTAGAAGAGTGGTTGTTTTCCTTTGGGCGCTGGGCAATCTTGCAAATGCCATTCGGAGCACTAAAAGGAACCTTATTGTTATCCCTCGCACGTCCTATTGTCAGGATATACTGACAGTTTGAGAAAATATGACAAAGAAAGTTCATTTTATCAACGTTACCAACTGCAGCTTTAACCAGTTTATCAATGAATGAGAGGGGGGAGTGAAGGGGGATAAGAATGAGATTGATCCATGAGCTGATTATCAACACGCTGACACCATGGCCACCTGTGTCAGGGTGCATCATCTCAGGCCGGGCCCATGGGTGTCGCAGGCTGAAACAGTAATCAGTAAATCAGTACTCTTGTTTGCCTTTTCCTCCCCGTGAGAATGTTTCGATTCCCATGTCCACTCTTATTTGCACCCATCTCCACGTGTGTCTCATTGAGATTTATTCATGTTGTTAACCTTTTTTTCTTCCAGTGGTGATATTGGGGTCAACTGTGGTAGTTTATGCCAACCTTTGTGCTGTCCGGGGTCGATGTCGGCTGAGCCGAATCCATAAATTTCACCCTCCTTGGGAGTAAAGTCTCGCTCTTCCATCTTTGGGTTTTCTACCCAGATTTCTCCGAGCAGCAGGACATCCCATTCACAGCAAATGACCTCACTGGTTTGGTTTCAGTGAGTCTTGGGAGAGTATTGTCCATTTAAGTCTGGTCGAGTTCTGATGCTCTAACTCAGCGGTCGCCAACCTTTTTTTGCGCCACGGACCGGTTCCGTGTGAGACAATATTTTCAAGGACCGGCCTTCACAGTGTAGGCGATAAATATGACGTAATTGAATTATACGACCGGCATAAAAACTAATATAAAGTGCATACAAATACAACTCAACATTACGCCGAATTAGTGGGAGCCCTGAGCTTGTTTCTCTGCAACGAGCCGGTCCCATCTCGGGGTGACGGGAGACAACGACACCCGACGTGTGTCCACTCCGTAACTTTAAACCTGCTTCACAAAGACAGGATGTTGGAAATGGAAGCAGGGATTCAGAGCTTTTTGGCGATCTCAGGATATTCTGCCTTGATTCTAATCCAGAACACCGGCAGAGTTGGAGCGTTGGGGTAACGTATCACGTGACCTCTTGACCTCTTGACGCACAGATGGATGTATCCTTTCATTTTTCAAAATAAAACATCTTTCCGACCTTGATAATCAATCAACATTTTTTTCATTCATTCTTTCTGTGTGGCCCGGTACCAAAGGACGGCTGCTCTACACCGGCAGACGACCTCTCCAGAACAAACGTCCTCGTCTCTTGTGCGACTCTGATCCAATAAGCAGAGAGGCATGATGCAATCGGGGGCGCTGCTCTGCTCTTTAGTCCACTAAGTTACTGTTTGGAACGGCATTAAAGATTTGGGTAGCAGAAGGCAATTCAAAGTAGATAATCATAACTCAAGAGTGATTTAGCTGCTATAAGAAACCTCTTTAAATGTGTTGTAGTTTGACACATTACTGGGTCATATCATTAATATGCACCACAGGGGACGTCATTGCCTCATTGTATTCTTCTTTTCAAATACTTCTGTAATTCAATGCTGTTTCTTATTTGGTGGCAAAAAGCTGTTTATTAGTGTCTAAAATGTGGGGCGCGTTTTAAAAATGTTTTTCTTTAATATGTAATCGTGCTAAAATCAGGTAAAAAGTACCTGTACACTTGTTTTATGATATTTGACTTGAGCAAAAATGTTCGCTAAAAGTAATTGAACCTGTATTTTTAAAGAAGTCAAAACAGTTTGACACATTTACGTCACATCAACATCATTCCCCGGCCTCATCAAAACCCTCCTCAAACCAGGGCTCTCAGCAGGAAGCTGTCAAGCAAATCACCGAGGAGTACAAAGTGCAGTGAAGAACCTCAACAGATCAATTTCCTTTGTGATCAGCCGAGCTTGATGAGATAAAAGTGCTTCAAAACGTTTTAAAGGCAAAGCTGTTTCCCTCTGAGTCTCCCCAGTCTGCCACTTTGAAGGCTTAGGGCTTTTTTCCCCTCATTCTTCTCTATTGTTGACTACACCGAGGGTGTGGAAGTGGGCTTCTCGTTTTGCAAGCACAGCATGAAGCAGCAAGAGGACGCCAGGCAAAACGCATACAGTCATTGTATCAGACACAAGAACTGATGTCATATCTGAAATTGTCATTGTTAAACATTTAGAAACACATCCAGTCTACCGTTTGTTCCTTTTGTTTCTCCGGTCGAGGTCTTAAATCAAAGCGCTAAATCCGTCCAAAAATATTATCCTCACAGACATATTTGCCTGTGAAGAGGGAAAAGGCGCGATTGTGCCGTCACAATGTAGTTCAGGGTTTAAACCTGCATGGGTGGTGCAGTCTGCTGTGGTGTTAGCCACCGGTCCTGCCAAGCGAGGCCCCGCCACATAAACAGGATTTCCCCCTTGGCGGGCAGGCAGGCCGGCGCGGCGGCCCTTTGAAGTCTGCCCATGGGAGAGGCTTGGGATCTGATCCCTCCGATCACACACACTTGCCAGGACACAAATATTCACATATTCACATTCGTGCATGCATTGCACATCTGCAAAACACATAATCTGCCACCAAAAAATACGAGAAAAATAGGATCTACCCTCCGTGTCCATGCAAACACACACCAACAGCTACACATGGGCCAGACTTTACATCTCTGGAACCAGTGCTGATAAAAGGGCAAGCAGGAAGCTCCCAGGGTGCACCTGGCTCTGTGTTGATAAAGGAGCAGGTCGCGACTCCCAGCATGCATTCTGGGTTGAGCCAAGAAAAAAGGATGAGGTTGACTGACGGATAATAGCAAAAATGTGTTATAAAAAAACTGTTTTATCGTGTCCATTATTTATTTTTTAAACTATTTTATTATCACTACCTTTCTACTACATAACCCTCTACATGACCCATTAAAAATGTCAACATATTCTATCAGTTGCATTTTATTGAAGTACTCAAAAAACACATTTTCTCACTTCAAGTGGTATCTAGCCAGATATTTTTGGTGTTATGTGCCCAGTCTTTTGAAATATCAATCTCTGGGATTACTACACATTATTGGTCTATGGAGTTTTTATTATTTTCCCTGTGATTGACAGCAGAGATGTTATGACTTTTCCGACTGCATATCCTATGGCAACCTTCACATATTCATGAACTTCAGTATCAAACTGACCACTATAAGGTAATGATTATTAAAATTGCATTGTTTCGTCTTTTCTTTTCTTACTTATGCATATTACCATTTTATTAGCATTTGGAAAAATGCATTACATAAATATAAAAAGAATATTTCCACAATTTATAAAATTCCATTGACTGTTTTAAATACAGCTGTTTTTAAACACTTCTCAGATGGCAGTAACCTACTGTACACATTCAATTAGTCAACTGTGTGTAATTCTAAACACATAATATTACAGTACAGTACTATATATAAAATACCGTTTACTGTCGGCCGGCTCAAGGGGGCGTTATCCATCCCCATGTCGAGTGGCGCTTCACCCAGGTGCTCTCCGTCTGCTCATTGGCTTTCTGTCTCCATCACTGTGTCTTGTTTCCTGTAGACACTTAGTAGCCTGAGGAACCTCAAGTTTCACTGCTGCCTCTCGGTGTCTCGCTTTTGGTAGTTTGTCATAAGCTTTGAGGAGATTATGTTTTTCATTGAGAGCAAATTACTTTTTTTCCCCCGTCATGATTTCAATATCGCCAGCCTCCTTGTCATCCTTCCATCTACCATTTTATTCATATATTCCATTGCTTTTGTGAACCTAAGACCTTTGGTAAACCAATTTCAAGCACCAAAACAGTTTGTCCACATGAGTGAAGGTATATCTTCACAAGATATTTTAAGAATTGTTCAGCTTTAGGGCCATATTTTCTCTTTACACTTGTGCCTTAGGACAATGGTGCCTCGTTGTATAGAGAGCTGAGATTGTTCCGCACATTTTGATATAACACATTGGTATGTATCTCATATGCAAGTGCCTTTAAAACGTGAATTTAAGAAATTATGTAAAAATAGAGAAAATGACCTCAGACCTCAGGGGGTTAAAGTAAAACAAATAAAAAATAGAATGACCGTAGTGATAGTTTTTCCCCCCACATTTTGAGTATTAAAACAAACAAAAATTAACACTATTAGCGGAGTACTTTATATCGGCAAATCTTTTAAGAAGCATTTTATCGGAATGATTCTGTCCTTAGCTCTTTGATCCATATGAGCGGTTGATCACTATAACACTAATCACGACGCAGTTTTGAGTGTGTTTTACATTGAATTACATTTTTGTATCCCGATAATGAGGAAAACCTTTTAGGGAAAACCCAGTCTCTGATGTCGAAGTCAGCACTAAAACACAACCCAGCATCCACCCTGGGCTTCGTTCCATGACCTCTGTGAAGTTTGAGAATGTTACACTTGGATTGATCGTTGCCATTGAACAGAGAAAGCAATCACTTTCCAGTTAAAATGCACTTGGAAGAAGAACTTGTGGTATATGATCGTAATTTTAAGGAGAGTTATGGAGGCTCGCCCACGGGCATCTGCAAACTGATCTCAGCTCAAGTTCAAGCCCCTTTCAGCTCAAATGTGACAAATAAATTGTTGAAATAGTTTGATTAATTGTCCCTCTCTGTCAAGTGTTTTCCTTCATGATTTAAATACTTCTCGGCCTCTGAATTTGCAAATTGACAATTATAATTATTGGATTTTGTCTGGAGGGGGAGAGAGAGAGAGAGAGAGAGAGAGAGAGAGAGAGAGAGAGAGAGAGAGAGAGCTAACGATTTGAGCTCATTTTACTGGGATTAATTTAATTTCATATTTTGAAGATTGTGTGTACTAATTGATTAGCTTTAATCTATCTAAATGTGGGAGTCTGCCCATGGCAGTGTGGATTATGTCATGAAGCTGGGGTTATTAGACAACACGCTTCCTTTTTAAACGCCTTGTATCGCTCATCTGCCCACAAACTGATAGCTGTTTGGTATACGCAGCCGTGGTCGACACTGAGATTGATTACACCGCGAGCGGTTGACAACATTAAGAGAGAGGGGAAGACGGAGACACAACTAAAGACAGAGCGTGGTGGGAAATACAATTGAAAAGTGCAAGAGAGTTAATCAGAAAGATAAAGGGAGCAAGGGAGAAGGGGGCCAAGGCATCTAGAGAGAATCAATGAAGAGAGAGAGAGGCTATCAAAAGCTTTGAGATTTGAAAGGGACTTCTTCAAAATTGCTCTTCTCAAACCCGCCTCCAGCCGCCACTTTCCCTCCTGTTGACTGTGGTGCGCTCCATCAGCCAGCGGCTTGGCAGCAGCATTGGTAATTGAGTTGCCTATTATCGATCAGCTGGTGGCAGCCCTCCTTCATTCTATCTGTCACCATTAGCTCTGTGAGCGAGGGGCAGTGTGAAGGGGTTTGGATGGGGAGGTACGAGCCATCAGAGGAGAAAGTGGAAAGCCAGAAATCAAGCGTGGTAGTAGAATGAAAACGTAGAGCATGATCAGAAGTGCCTTTATTGGGACTGTCGAAAAAAATTACCGTACTTTTCGGGTTATAAGCCGCTCCTACGGCTGATCAGTGTCCCCGCTGTAGCAAGCTAGTAGCGCTGCCAGCTAGCGCTGCTAGTAGCGCTGCTAGCTAGCGCTTCTGCTGCTACCGGCCACTGCTGCTGCTACTGCCCGCTGCTGCTGCTACTGCCCGCGTCCCCTCTGCCCAAGTCGGGTGTCGAGCCTGGTCCCGCTACCTTCGGTGGTTTTCAGGGAGCTAGCGGAAGTTAGCGGGGAAGTGACGGAGCGCTAGCAGGAGCCCCAGCTGGCTACAGCGGGGAGCTGTCGGGGACACTGACCGAAGGCAGTAGCGGCTTATAACCCGAAAAGTACGGTATTGGCCTGGTGGGGAGGGCTGAACCTTATTTTTCACTTTTTAAAGCGAGGCTCTCCCGAGCGTTATTAATGTTTTTTAAGAAAAAATTGTAAAACTGCAACAACCTCCTTGTAATATATTTAAAAAAAATACACAACATATAATAATGTGGTATTCTAAGAGAAAATGTATTTGCTTTCTGTTATGATGCAAAATAATGGACTGTATGCTTGGGAGATGATTATACAGGTTCTGCTTATTCACAAATAAAATCTTAAAAAACTAAAACGTAACATTATGGTCTTATTTAGGTAATTGTGATGAGTCGTGGGGGAACATGAAAGCAATAGAAAGAAATATGGGATAATAAAACAAACTCAACTCTCCCCTGAACAAACATAAATACCATAGAGACTATCTTGCTATGGGATCACGTCGGCTGTGACGCTAAAACGTAAATGGGGAGGGGCAAAAAGGTCCCCACTTCCTCCCGGTGCCCTTGTGAGGACCACACCCAACTTCAAACTTGACCTTCATTTTGATCTCAACTACACACCTGTAAACATTTGTGAGGCCAAATCGGACCAGGGGTGTAAAGTTGTGTGACTGCATCTTGCACAGATGTGGCGCTATCACGGTGACAACATCCCCACATTCTTTATGAGCAGTTCCATTTCTTTTTTGGACTATTTTACCATTTCCTCAAACTCACTTTCTCACCTACACTCTCTTTTTCTTTCCCTCCCCCTCTTTCAATCTTTCCTCTCCTCTTCTGGCACTCAACAACCTGTCTCTATCTTCGCCTACCTTGTCAAGTGATTGAGAGGCATGGTGGGAAGGCGGGAAGGGACGAGAGGAGGGGGCTGTAATAAACCCAAAGATGAATCAGGGACCTGGCAGTCAAACCTCTCTCTCTCTCTCTCTCTCTCTCTCTCTCTCTCTCTCCATCTCTCCCCATCTCTTCCAAGCACAGAGGGGTGTGGTGATGAGGTTGGCAGAGGTAGTGGTACGAACTGCTGAGGACTCTCAAATCCTTTTTTAAGGCCCACCACCGTTAAACACATGTAAATAGATGTGTTTTGTAAGCAGTCCAGATGACAGGCGGCAGATGTTTACCCCGGGGCTCAGTAAATCACTGGTTAGTTACTCTTATTATGGACCCTCCTCAGTCCCCCAGAGGAATAACCTGTCAGGCTGAAAGGCAAGCTTGTGGTATGGATTATAAATAACAGTCAGTTGGTTACTGCTCGTTGATGGCCATCCAAGGAAACTGTAAAGTTGCTTCAAGAAAAAGAGTTACAGTGAAGCTAAAGGTTTAGCTGTGACATATTAACTGATCAATTCCAACAAATGTCAAATGTGTGCGCTTAGCAGCCCTGTCTCCTTTAAAATACATTATATCCCAATCATTTGTGTCATGTTTTGGAGGAAACCTCAGTACTGTCTGGATCGCTGTCAATGGGATTTCTAATCCAGTAAGTGTGACATTTGTATAATGCAGGGAAGTCATGGAGAGGAGGACGTGTACGGAAACCCAGAGTGGCCAATACTCGGTTAATACATTGTAATTTCAAATTTTCCAATTCCAATTAATATGAAAGATGTAATCACATGACGAAAGAAAACTAATCGAATCATACAAATTAAAATAAACTGAGATCATTGAGATTTAACTGGTCGACTTTCAATTCAGACACATAAGGCAGAACCAGTCAGACAGAAGCAACAGCCAATCACATGACTGGTTGAGCCTTGTTTGTCTTAATGAAAAGTGGAAATGGGTAAGTGACACTGTGACATGTAAAAATAACATTTAATGATATTGGGCATACTTTTAAACATATTTTGCATGTATTCTCACAATCTAATGCATAGATTATATATTTTGTCTGCAATTAATTCATATTATTATTTATTTTTTGAAGTTGTATTGGAAAGGGTTGCACTTGGAATGGGGCCAAAAGCAAGGGACTTTAACACACTTAAGTATTTGGATACGGTTAGAGGAAGACTGTTTTCAGTATTTATCTTTTCAATATTTAATGTAGACCGTAAAACTTTCACAATTGCCAAAGCATAATGACATGAATCATGTTTTAGTTGCAGCGTATGCAAACTGGAAAGGGAAAAGCTGGAATAGTGAATTTCTCCTCATTATGTTGCTTAAAACACAATTTCCCGACAGCATTGTGCTTGCTGCAAAAGATATTTTTATTTGCTGTATATGAATGTCATATTTAGGAGACAGATTTTGTGTATAAACAGTACACTCCACAATATGTGCGCTTCTTTCTGTCTTTGACATGAGAGCCTTAAAGCAGTCAGTGTTTTCCTTCTCATGAAGAGCGTTCTGCTCAATGGGTGGTAGCACATGAAGCCAGCACAAACTGCCCATGTGTGTGCGAATGCGTCAATGTGTCTATGCGCATGTGTGTGTGTGTGGCAGCCAAGCATGCAGTCAGGCATCACGCTGCCACTGTATCAAACAACAGCAGTGGATGCCAGACACACTTCCGCTCCTCACATGAAAGGAGGCAGGATGGAAACGGTTGTGGTTCGGAGGATGGGGGGTGTTGGTCGGGTGGAAGCGGGAGGGATGGACGGGGCGGATGGATATCCGAGCGGCCCGAGGAGGCTGCCAGGCACCCAACTTCCCTGCACAGATGGAGCCCAACACTGACCAGCATCCGCCAAGTAGTCCACCGTCTGTGTGTGTCTGTCTGTCTGTGTGGATTGTTAAGGTGTTTGGGCTAATGTGTGTTCATGAGTTTGTGTACGTGATTATTAGATTTGCCGTGGTGTTTCTGTGTGTGCGTGCAGGCTTTGCAGGGGTCTAGGTGGAGGGAGGGGTTATTTAAACAGTACAGTAGGGAGGAGGAGGTGGTTGGAATGCAAATGCTCTTTCTAAAGAGAAAACTCAGGCCTCAGCTCATTTTTATGCATTTTCATTTTTACGCTTACTACGCTCGAATCAATCAATAAATAAGGCAAACGTAGGGGAAATAAATTTTAAAAAAAAGAAGAAGAAGAAGAAAAGGCACATTTGCGGGCAGAAAATTGTTGGTGGATAAATATGTAAATGCTCAGTGCTGCTGTGAAACATTGCCGACGCCCTCTAAGCATTTTGGGCCTACTTTAGATGCAAACACATGAGTGATCAGAGGCAGGGCCTCGCTTGATAGCGAGGAAGTTTTTATGACATGAACCCTCTTTTTTACTCTCTCTCTTCTTGATCAGCTTGCCCCTCTCACTTTCAATTAATCAACCTCTCTCTCTCAATCTGTTCCTCTCTACCTCTTTCATACATTTAATTAACAAACCACTTTTTTTTCAGCCTGCAGGCTCCAGTCACACTAACAGTATGTTGTTGTCATCACTCCTGCGGTTCATGTAAAACCTGCACCTGCCTGCACTGTGAGAGGAGGCGAGTGTGTGTGTGTGTGTGTGTGTGTGTGTGTGTGTGTGTGTGTGTGTGTGTGCGCGCGTGTGTGTGTACCATATATCTAAAGAAACATTTAACTCCATTTTGACTCCTCCATGGATCAGTCCCTGCAGTGAAAGCAAAGCCAGAAATGTGTTCCCTTGGTGACTACAAAAGGAGATGATTATCAGGGATTGAGGCGATGTTTGTGTGTGTGTCCATAAATACTATATATATTTATACTGTGTGTGTGTGTGTGTAGGAGAGATGTGATAATGAATATGTTAGAGGCCGTCTTTGACTCATGCAAGAGGCAACCTTGTGTGCCGCTGCGCCCGTACATCTGGGCCGAGGCACTGATCTATACGTTCCTGTGTGTGATAATTCCCTCACACTCTCTCTCTCTCTCTCGCTCACACACACACACACACACACACACACACACACACACACACACACACACACACACACACACACACACACACACACACTCACAGAGGGAGATACAGGTTGCAGAGGAGGCAGGCCAGCAAGCAAGCATGTGGCACTTGCCAACAACCCGCAAAACTAATCTCATATCTACTTTTGCTGCTGGGAGATTGTTTGTGTGACGGCCCTAAGGAGAGCCGAGGAGGCAGAGAGGGGATAAAATCAAATCTAGCTCTTGTCACCGACTCAATTCTCTAAGAGATCTGTGTGTGTTTCCGTGTGTGTGTGTGTGTGTGTGTGTGTGTTAAAGCGACAAAAAGTGGATGTGGGAATAGAAATGCATGTGTGTGCTGCTCCCAGTCCACACATTACTTCAGAGGGAATTAAGGTTTTCACTGGTATGCCAAAGTTACAGAAGATTGTAAATGAGGCTGCTGCTCGAAATGAGTGTCATCCATTCTCCACTCCAGCTCTATTTGCCCTTCAACGAAAGAGCCTCTGGAGCCTAGGAGAATGGTCTTTCTGTGTAATGCTGGAACTTCGATATATACAGTGCAGGTGGTGCCGTGGAATAAGAGATGAAGATGGAGCCCTCGCATCTCTATAGCCGGGGATAATGGGATTCCAGGCCATATTTTCACGGTGTAAAGAGACAAAGCCCGGTTGGAATCTGGGTTGATCCCCTGTCTTTCTAGTGCTGTCAGAGGGAGTTTGAGCCCTCAAGAGGCCAGAGGATGGTGCTCTATCTTTACGGTGTTTGTCTTCGTTCTCATACTCCCTCACTCTCTTCTGTCTCTGTGTCCGTGTCCATGTTTCTCCTTCCCCTCTCTCGTAGCTTTCTCTCTTGTTGGCCCGCTCCTTTTCTCCCTTTATTGCCAGTTACTCATCGTCTGACTCAACGTATCGTCACAGAAAGACTCCTCATTGAAACCTATTTACTTTCCCTGCGTTCTCCCCACGTATGTCCAGCAAAAACAACTGATGGAAATCAATGCGCAAGCCCCGTCAGTGCAGAACCTGCTTAGGCAACACAATTACTTGGTTAGGATTTGGAAAAGATTGTGGTCTGCGTTAAAATTGTGAGGTACTAGTTAGGCAATAGTACATAATTTACGTAAGAAACGTACGGTAAAGTCAACGTTGACTTTTGGTTTCACACAGGACACAACTCGGTGAACATCTTGTGTTTGTTCTCTCTCTATATTAAATCCCCTGTACCTGTACTTGCTGTGTTTGCAGGCGCTTGTGTGCATGCATAGAGCTGGCAGGTCAACTGCTGTAAACAACATGGATAAATAAAGCTGTGTCAACTAGTACACCATGCTGTATGGTTATGATGGAGGCCTGGAATGGTATAAAAAACAATAGCAATAGTGATTTGTAGTACATCGGCTAAACTCATGGAGAGTTATCACCCGGCTGCAGTTCCTCCTCTTTAGCGTCTTTCAGCTCATTGTTTTGGTTTTACGGCTCGTGACTTTACTGTTACTCTAACCAACCCGGTAATCCAGAAGAAGAAGAACGCTGTTTTCAATCGCGGCACTCTAATAAACCCTTTGTACACCATCTGCAAAGCACCAATGAAGCCGGTGAACAAAGCGGAGCTGCTAAAGAGACAGGTATTTCCCTCGGGGGGCTGGTAGAGACCAAAGCAGAGTTAATATTGGAGTCGCATTCAGCTGGTGGTCTGAAGCATGACACCAAATGAATGACAATGTTGCACAGTATCTGTTGATTGGAAAAGTAACTGTTTGCTAACAATTCTGCCATATCATCTTAAAACATGGACAACAAAATATATGTTAATGTTGTTTTTGAGTAACTGTTTTCTGGTAAATTGGCTAAAACAACGCTACATTACAGGTTGCATAATACATGAATTAGCCAGCATATACACTCAGCATATATCCGTATTTTGTTTATCCATATGATATGTAATATTGTATTATATGCAGTAAGTTGCATGAATCCTTTTCTACCCCAAAAAATCAAGGGCGACTGGTTTGAAAGCAGACAACATACTGTTTTCATCTCACTGTTTAATATCGAGCTTGCCGCGTGTCTTTTTATCTCCAAACAATCCCCGGCCGCTACACTGAGGGTTGTGTCTACAGTGAAGAACTGCGACAAAGCAACGAGGTGCTATGTGGAGCCAGTAATGTGCGTCCATCAGCTGCCTGTGGTGACAGACGGACTGTGTGAGTGGCTCGACTCTCTGTGAATCATCTCACCCTCCATGTTACTCCCCGTCGCCCTCACGCCCCAAAAAAGACAAACAAATGTTTTTCTACGTCTGACCCCTTCTTCTTTATTTTTTTTCTTCCTTTCTGTCTCCTGCTCTTGTTCCATTCCACCTCCCCATTTCTATTTTCTCTCTCGACATGCCCTACATGCCTCACATCAAATAATCACGTTTCTTTTCAATTGGTTTTCCTTTTTTTTCTCTTCCTTCTGGATGAATGCAGGCATGCAGGGGGATTCAAGGTTACAGCAATCGAGAGAGAGGAGCCCCCCTCACATACACACACACACACTTTATTTTCCTTTTTTTCTTTTTACCGTGCCAGACAATGCTGCTACCAAATATTATCATCATCTACTCTATTTTCACGATTGAATTGTGTTTCGGCCAGAGAGGCCACAGCCTCCCCTGCTCCGAAGCCATTGCTGCTTTTCAATTTCTGTTGTATTGCTTTTCATTCCGCAGCAGGTACAATACAAAGAGCCCGCTGAGCATCATTTATTTAGAAAGGGCTTTAAGCTGCATTGAAATAGATACGAAGTGTGCAGTAAATGACCCACCAAACATAAAAAATAGTGTGATAAAGTGTCATAACTCGGCTATTACATGCTCAATATGCACATGCTTTGGAGCTCATGTGCAGTATAGTTACATATTGCCACTAACAAAGTGACATTTTAATCAACAAATCAGAATGCAAAGCAATGTCCTGTGTGAATGCAAGGTGCCTATAGACATTATGGAAATAATACTTCGACATTTTGTGAAATATGCTGAGCGAAAGATGCCAAGAGTGAGACGAGCTCGATACCCCTCTCACGTCCGGACAATAAAAATGAAGCGATAGTCAGCAGGTGTTTAGCTTAGCTTGGCACAAAGACGCAAAACAAAGGAGAAACAGCAAGCATGGCTGTGTCTGAGAGCAACGCTCTGCCTTCCAGCACACTAATGCTCAAAATGTAACATGATAACAAAGCAAGGGCACTCCAGGAAGTCACTGCACCCTGCCAAGAAGTAGTCTGCCCCGTAATAAAAATTAAAAACAACATACAAAGTGTTTGTGAGCGTTAGTGGTGATGATAAGATATACCTTTGGATGTTGAGTTACTGTTTCATGTCTCGCTCATTGGTGTTGCTCACAATGGGGGAAAAGTACATGTTATCAGCCGGATCAGTGTCTCTTCAACGTTTCTCTCCGCCTCCATTCTCACTTCCGTATATTTTACTTCCTGCCTTGTGTGCTCACCCGCTCCCCGCTCTTAGAGGAGCTCGTCTGTATGCTAAGAGCTCATACAGGAGGCCAAACATTCTCTTTTTTTCACATTTACTTGGCAGCTCTTCTCTACGAGGCCCAGGGTGAGGCGTTCCTAAGGTTGCCAGTTCCAGATGTTGATCAAATGTAACACCAGGGAGGATGTTCCATACGTAGAAGTTTGCTAAGAAAATTGAGAGTCGGGTCAATTAACGGTGTTTGTCGATTCCGAATAAAATAGAAACTGTGGTTCATTTAATGTTGATAGGATATGGATTTTCAATTACTTCTTAACAGATTGACTATGACATCCTCAATGCAAAAGTTGATCAATATTCAAATGATGAAGTCAGCTTTCTTCCTGAATTGCTCTTATTGAACGTGCGCTGAAGTCAGCCCTGACTTCAGCGCACGTTGCCGATGTGAGGCACTATGGTGGAATATATATTCAAGGAAATATTTTAGTGATGGCAAGTTTTTTGGGCTATAAAAGTAAAACAAAAGTAAAAAAGTAGATAATGTTTGTTTTGCCATTTGACTTGACACTAGTTAGAAAACAGTGTAATTGAATTGATATTTGGAGCATCATATACTGTTTTTCATCCCAAAAGTGTTATTTTTAAGCATATGTATGCTATGTTGCCAGTAAGGAAATAAGACATTTAAAATCTGTAGGATACCTGAATATTAGTTATTACATCATTTTCTGACCAGTTAAGGCTGTCATATATTACATTAATGGGTAGATTAATGGGAAGGAGCACAGACTACTTTTCTTTGTTTAGCAAAGATTGCAATCTTTATTCCCCATATACAATAATAATAATAAAACTTAAAAACGAGGCAAAAGCAAGCAAGGGTTAGTGGCAAAAGCGAATAGACTGGGTTGCTTGTGTTTACAGTTTAGTTTAGTTTATTAGTTTCTTCTTGCCTCGTCATTGTGGTTGAGTTTGATTTTATTACTGTATTTATTTATTTTTTTGCACATTTCGACACATACTTTGTCCTCTGGGTACCTCTATGTCTCCTTGGAGACAATGGAGACGGTAGATATACTTGTGTTTGAAGTTGCTGAGACTTTCCCGGTAAATATTTAATTGACAAGCGCTGTTGCATTTTTTTAATCTTTTGTCCACTGAGAAGATAAAGAGAGTTCTGCACAGCCAGGGATTTATTTATTAGCCCTTATTTTTTTTCTGTTTAGATATTTTATTGTTATCTGTACAGAGTTTTCTTATTTTCAAAACAGTATGCTAAATGTAACGCATTCTCTAAAGACTCATTGAAATGAAAAAGCATTTCAAGGCAACAATCTTAAAACACTTTTTTGACTTCATTTCTTAGGTTTTTCCTTTGAATTTGTCCTTAGAATTTGCACTCATGTCACTTTAAAGTTGGGGTAACTCATTAATTTACTCGTTCACAACTTTACATTTTTAGTTAGTGTTTTTATCCTCTGAATTAAAGGTACTCCTATCTGTACATTAAACTCACTTGGACGTTCTAATTATTAATAGAGCTTGATCTCTGAGTAAATACATTTGATCATTAGTATAACAGTGTCTGTTCCAGCAGTATCTGATCTGTGGCAACAGTCCCATCTGGATCAGCTGCTGTAAAGTATGACACCAGGAACCAGAATTAAAATGATGGCATGTAGTTGTTGTTAACATCTGTCGTTATCAATGCTTGCGTTATTTGATTTGATGATCAGAAAGAAATCCTATGACTCTTGAAGGAACATGTATAAAGACACCTAACCTGACGCCATCTTGTAACCCGCTTCTAATTTGGAGGAACAGAATGTTGGCATTGTACCTTTCTGCAAACCACAAAGGTTCAAAGGTTAGAAAAAAGCTTTCTGTTGTAGTAACGTCATTCTTATTATACCATGTATCTCTCAATTACAGGCATCACTTGCTCTGCTAGAGAGCAACACGTCCACATGAAGAATACATTCAATGTGTCTGTGCTTCGCAGGAACGTGCAATGCCAACATTTTTTCCTGGGCTTCCCAAATGCATACTGAAAAGGGCGATTGCAGTGTTGTTTGGCTCCCTCAGTGACGCGGTCAGCAGTGGGAGCTGCAGCAGTGACTGTGACACCGCAGCTCATGGAGACCATTCAGGGACTTTAGAGCTCTTAGAGCCAAATTGCTGCATTGTGCCTCAAAACTCACACTCCCTCTCCGAGCCACATCTTAGCTGAATCTGCACAGTGAGAGGTCCACTCTCCGGGGATATCATCTCTTGTATCCATTTCGATTAAATGTCCATAAATCTGCAGAAATTATCGAAGAAAAGATGCTCCCTATAACTCCAGAACTCGCCATGGGCATTTTTGCTTCTTTTTTTTTTAAGGTTTCTTCAGTATCAAAGTAAAGCATTGAAAGTATATATCAATGCCATGAATTCACTTTGTTGCGAAAGCAGTTGCTTGCACACTTGCGCGGTACTTGGCAGGTGAAAACGGATGAAACGGAAATTAATAATTAATGCAAGAGTCAACTTCATACAGCCTATAATGCCAACTATTCACGGCTAATGGCACGAGACCAGGTGAGCTTCAATGCAGAGGGATGAAGGATGAATGAAGATGAGGCAAATGGAGAGTAAATGGACGGGAAGCTCATGGGTAGAGAGAGTCTTTGTGGATGCTTTTTTATTTATTTTTTCTGACTACAGGAAATGTAAGAAGCTTAGTGAGGGACTCAAGAGGATGAGACTATCTCATGTTTGTCAGCTCATATATTGCATTTCCTATGACAAAACCTAATTAAAAGTGCTGTGTGTGTGTGTGTACGCAGTTAATAATGAATAGTATTATAAGCTTGTTGCTGAAGTCAGGGTGAGTGACAGTGCATCCATTGAAGAAAAAGAGCAGGATTTGTAAGCTTGTTTAGATTGAAATATATGAATATCCAATTAGGGAAAAACAAGTTTGCTTTAAATTGTTGACACGTAGATGGTGGACATTGTGAGAAAAATATGCAGCTGAATGCCATGCTTCTCACGCTGGTCACTCCTTTATTTGACAGAACAAAAAGAAACTTGGCTGACAAACCTTGATGGACACCTCCCTAATGTACATGTTCTTTCAACTTCTTCAACCTTTTTTAGATTAGGTGCAGCACATGCTCCCCGAGAATAGAATTAGCCATCTGTCTTTTTTTGGGGGGGCTAATAATAAGCCCTTCATAGAAATAAAAGAGCCATAAATGACACTGGTATGTGTTCTTTATAGCTCATATATTTCTATATTAAGATTTCCGCTCATCACTTTGTGTTATATAAGGTGTGAAATTAGACGTATTCACTGAAAACACACCAAACTTTACGATGTGGACAATTACCTGATGTCCCAGTTCACAAATATTTCCTAAATACAAAGGCATGAATGTGACAGATGTCTAAGGTGACATGTTTTTGATGGATTATTTCCTGGCAGGCCCTTTGTTTTTGTCCTGTGGGTGTCAGGTGATTGACAGTAAGCAAAAAGAAACACAATGCAACTTAATTTGAGCACAAGGAAGGACTGATTAAACACAACGGCTTACAAAGCCAAATTGGCGCTTTGTGCGCATTGTGATGGATTACATATCTCAGGTAATTTTTGCAGCTGTAGTGAAGCTGCGTTTGACATTGAGAAGTGTGACTGACAGCAAAAAGCCTCTCCTGAAGGAAGATTGATCCATGGCATCGCCTATGTGTGCACATTCTTCTGCAGATGATGTTTTTGTCTTTGTTGTTATTATTATTTTTGCGTGTGTCAGTTAATGTCGGGTTGCTATCATCGGGTTACTATTATAGACACACGTCAACAAAAATCTCATTCTTGACACCTCAGGTATTGCATTCAAAAGACAAGCTCTTCAACTGGCTTACTTGTGTGTTGTAGCTGATACTTGATGTTCCTATGATGGAAATATTTAAGATGCTTAAAGCTGCTCGAATCAATATTCTTACAGTAGCAGTAGATCAAATGACAAAGTGTGATGGCTTTAAGTGATGAACCCACGGGGAATTATCACCCGACTCAGCGGTTTTCCCTCAGGGCGTATCAGTGTCTTGGATTTTCCAACCTGCAGCTTGTGTTTGTGTTTTGCTTCACTCTCACAGCTCTCGCAGCGTCCTTTCCAGAAACCAACTGCCTTTTCCAGTGATTTGTATCTGCTGGATGTGTAAATAGGCAATATCATGTCAGCAGGTTTGCTTTATTAACTTTAAATGTGATAATATGTCAATGTTGTGATCATAGCTTGTTTCTGCTGCCCTCAAGTGGCCAATTAGTGGCCTAATAGCAATACAATGCAACAGCAAACACAGCACAACACTGTACAGCACAATATGACCCAATGAAATACTTTACAACTTGTAATATTCCATTTTATGTTAAAATATGAATATATACTGGTTATAAGTTGAGTTGCACTGTATCAAGGAAGTTATTGAACTTCATAAAACACATTTTAGTGTGGAGAAGATGTAGTGTGATTACAAAAACATTATCATCCTTAATAAAGTTAAAGAAGTGAGTATTCAAAATATTTATAGTGTAATATCTGTCTACTAATCCTGCTGGATTGTTGTGTACTGACCTTCTAGTCCTGCTGTGAAACTAGGATTCTTCACTGAGTAATTCCTGGATGATGAAACATGTATTCAATTATCTGACTATTGGGATCTTACAATACTTTATACAGAGTCCACCTCATCCCAGAGGCAGCCATTGTTTCATGACAGGCAGCCGGCTGGTGTTCATCTACCCAAACAATAATGGCCCCACCTGTCAGAAGACAAGGCGGGTCACAAGGGAAGCCATATTGGTGGCTGCCACCTCCATTTTTATCTCTGATTAAACTGTAAGAATCGTTGTGTTTGACACCCTGCTGGACATGAGCCGTATGTTCCAGCTTTTCCCTCTGATTAAGCCCTCCTTCAGATTTATCGGCCATGGGAAATAATGGGAAACATAGCGAATGTAGAAGTTTTAGGCCATTACTCATGGCTTTTATTGGCATGGGCTCTGTCTGGCACACAGCCAGTGACCTGCACAGAGGACAAAGCAAGTAACGCCTCTCCTGGCTCCTGGCAAGGAAAAGCAGTGGTGAGGGGGTGGCGGTACAGAGGAGGAGAAAGTGATAGTGGAGACGTGGCAGCACTGTAGGTGGGTGGTGTGAGGATCGAGGGGAAGGAAATGGTTTAATAATTTACCTAAATAAATAAATAAAATAGCATTCCACAGTGCTCCAAAACATCTCTTTTTTTCTTTTCTTTTTGTTATCCGCTTGTACTATAAAAAAGGGGTTAGGAAGAAATGCAAGCAAACATCTTACAGGGATTTATAATGGTGTCTAGACGGAATAGTTGGTCCCTAAGGCAGCGCGGCAAAAATGAGCCCCTGTCTACTTTTAAAAGTACAATCCAGAGTTGAACGCAGGATGTAAAACACTAAAGGAAATGTATTTTATATTTAACCTGTCACATAAGTGTACAAGTAACATAAAGGGTTTGCTTCAACGGCTCACAAAACATACGTATGGTTTTGTCAGCTTTATACGTCCCTGACTTTTCCTCAGAGAATTGCTTGTACACATGATTTTGAACTGATGACATGTTGCAGAGCACCCGAGGGTCAGAGCACTGTTTAAAACCTCTTTAGCCCCAGACATTTTTGGTTTGCATACCCATACTAAATACTGATTATCTCCTCAACCACAAGGGCTATTTGAATAATTTTAAAATGTATACTATACAGAAAACACGTGTGAGACTAGTTTAGAGGTTAATATATGTGTTACTGGTTAATTGCGTTATGATAGTACACAGGAAATTTAAAAAAATTAAATTCCCCGAAAAAAATAATTCCAGGATGGATTTCCTTTTTTTAATTATACATATCATCACCTTTTTTTCTACTCTAAAAAAGCACTATGTGTTAACAGTATCTCTGCAAAGTTTGACTTTGATTAAGTGAAGTTAAATATTTTTTGTAATTAATTTAGTGCACATTTTGCGAGCCATAATGTTA
Organism: Myoxocephalus aenaeus; assembly: GCA_038501785.1. Taxonomy (NCBI): domain Eukaryota; kingdom Metazoa; phylum Chordata; class Actinopteri; order Perciformes; family Cottidae; genus Myoxocephalus; species Myoxocephalus aenaeus. The sequence continues at coordinate 3,671,751 of JBAMJR010000053.1, forward strand.
GACCCTAACTTTCTTCCTGGACCTTGAACGCTCCTTGCACCACAACAGCTGTGCTCTGCAGGAGCAGACATATTGGTTAGAGATCAGCCAAGGCCAATATTGTTTCATCCATAAGTAAGTAATTTTTCACTTTTGGGGCTGATTTAAATGACTTAAGTAAATACTTCATCATTCAACATACATGGAAAATCCCATTCTCGACTTTTTTGCTGCTTTATCTTTGTTGGAAATGCATGGTGACACTTGACCTATAAGAGAAAAAGCCTAGACACGTCATAGGAGCCGTATTCCAGCAGCATTCGCCTTGTTTTCTCCCCACACTCGACTTCACAATATATCCTGAGCCACGGGTGGACTGCTTGTGGAGGCCGTTGCGTGCCGAGTGAAGCGAATGTTCATCCACAAATTTCGACTTTATAAATAGGCCGAACTTAACAGAAACGCCTAATTGCTGGTCGGCGTAGAAGCTGCAGAGCTGCATTATTTCCATGTTCTAAATATTTCCACAGCATTACACGAATTGCTGTTGTCACCTTAAATTGGTGTGAAAAAATGACGTTCCTAACTTTGTGCATATGGTTTGGGTGCTTTGGGACTTTTTTTTGCAGGTTCAAGTGCATCAGTCGATATGTCAGAAGTGCTTAAGAGTGGAAACCTTGTGAATCTTTGTAATTGGTTCCACTGGCATACCAAACTGTATCATCCCTGTCTCGCTGTTTTCCTAATTTGGCTTCATGCACATGACGAGTTATTTTTGGTTCACCGCTCCTCCAGTGAATACAGAAGTATACATGTAGGCTCAGCAGATGATAATGTTAAACGCGCACACACACACACACACACCACAGACACAGACACACACTATACAGTCGTCCCTTCCCAAATCCTTGTCGAGGTCAAGTCTCTGTTAATTGCTTTCCATGCAGTAAACGGATGGATCACAGCATTAGAGAGAGGAGGACGCAGGGAGGTGTCAGGAAGGAGATAAAAAAAAGGCCCTCTCCATCACACACACACACACACACACACACACACACACACACACACACACACACACACACACACAGTGGCATCCAAACAAACATAGACATCCACACACACACACGCACAGTCTGGCACGCATGCCAGCCAGCAGAGACTGTTATCAGCTAATTAGTGCTCGTGGCTGCAGGGGCAAACCTTATTGACACTGCAATGACAGTTTCTTCTTGTTTGAGTGCCGCCGTCAGTCTTCCAAGCACGTCACTCTGATTCAATTATGAACACGCGGACGCCGGACAAAACTCACAAGTAGCACATGGAGGAATTGCTGCTTTTGAAATATGGCCATATGGGTTATTGCAAAGTGACCATGTCTCTTCCAACTGACTGCCTTGATGGATGAACAGCCCACGTCATGTGAGACTGAACATAAAACGGAAACAATGGCTCTGTTAGCGCTCAGCGGGAGGGCGGATTACACAAGCTATTGTTTTACCACTCAATATTGGTTCTCCTCCAGTGCCATTGCTTTCACTTAGAATCAAGATATCCTCTTTTAAAATCAACGAGAACTGAGCAGAAGAGGCTTTTGAAGAATTTGCAACGGCATCAATTCTTTATGTTTTTTTTTAATATGATGACATTTTAGCCTCCATGTGTAATAGGTTTCAGGGGGTGTTGAATATTCTTGGAAAATGAGCCTCAGGCTCGGCTGCCCAAAGACGATTGCTTGTCTCAATAACCAGGAGGCCAATGGAGGTGCAGCATTTCATCAGCTCACTTTTCATTTTGTATGCAACATTTAGGGATGAGGTGTAGGAGATCCACCTCAAATCAGACTTTTTTATTTATTTGAGCTTTCTTGAATGAAAGTTTAATTTAATGCAATGTGATTTACACTTGCACATGAAGCACTCTAGCTATTTGACTTGAGGATCACCTGCAGCCCGCTGTTGGCTCTGTTCTTTATCAGCGGAACCATCCTTTCACAGCAGCACTATCTCCTGCTTTGTATCTGGAGGAGATTATTTGGGGGAGTTATGACGTAACCAGAAGCTAAACAGAGAGAGAGAGAGAGAGAGAGAGAGAGAGAGAGAAAGAAAAAAAACAGTCGATCTCTGTATGAGGAACACACACAGGGATGAAATGGAGAAGGAGGGCAGAGATGTACCGGCATTCACGTCTGCAACTGTTTTGATCCTCACAATCTGATGGGAGAAGAAACTGGAGAGAGAGAGAGAGAAGCTGCGCAGCGAGGTCTTTGCTCAGGTTGATTTGATTTGCCTTCAAAGAAGAGTCAATTGGGGGGATTGCCAAACATAGTGATTTGGAACAAAAATGGTTTGAAGAGGCATGACGCGCATGAAGAACAGGACAGGGATTATCCTGGAGACGCAAACATACAACTGGCAGGTCTCGTGCGTAAATGGCAAGAGTTGCATTTGACTGAATCAAAAGGAAGAGAGGGAGAGGGAGAAAGGGGGGGAAACCGCGACAGGGACAGAGAGACGGAACAACGGAGCAATATAGTGGAGAACCGGGGAGAGAGAGAGCACGACAGATAGAGGGAGGGAGGGAATACGAGAGAGAGAGAGAGAGAGAGAGAGAGAGAGAGAGAGAGAGAGAGGCTGCAAGGCGACTTGGTCGACAGTGGTTGCCTCTGCCTCCCCAGCAGTGGGAGAGATGTGCGTAACATGCAGCGGAGAGCGGTGATCATCATCTGCGCGCCGCATCGCCGTGGACCGCCGTGCGCACCCGAAGACCGAGTAGCACCCAGGGGCGCAGCCAGCTCTGCCGAACCCGTCGCGCGCGAGACGCCGGCAGAGCCGACGAACGACTCTTGAAGGAAACCGAAAGGGGGAGAAGTGTTGCGAGGGAAGATGTCAGCCCGTCAGACCTCGATTTGGGGTTAATCGCCTCTCCTGTTTGGAGCCACTCTAACGCATCAAGAGTGCATCTTGTGTGTGTGTGTGTGTTGTTGTTTTTATACGGAATCCCATCTCTCTTTATCACATCCAAGCCGGACTATATCAAGTGAGGATTTCACATTTAAAAAAAAGGGATGAATGCCGAATTCCCTGGCCAGCAGAATATGAGTCAGCGCGTGTCTGAGAGCTGAGCTGGAGCGCGTCTCTCCCGCTGTCTCGGTCCGCCACAGAGCTTCCTACGCCAGGATGCAGCTGCTCAGAGTCGCGTGGGCACTGACCGGAGCAGCGATCTGCTGCTTTCTGCTTCTCCTCATCCACTCCCGCCTGCTCAAAGAAGGTAATCGCTCCCAACTCCAAACCAGATCGCATGCCACTTTTACGCGGATTTGAATGCGCCATCGCGTTCCATGTATAGTTCACGTGAAGTTTCCCGCAACAACATTTCCAATGCGGAGAGTGTTCGTCCGGCGCAATCGTAATAAAACATCACATTTTTGGTATTAGTCTCTGTAAATAAAAAAATAAAAAGCAAATACAAACAACACGCGGATTGATGTGCACGAGGCACATTCGTGATTCTCCTTTCCTTATCAACAAGTCATCGATCAGAGGATGATCGATTGATCAATTTTGATCAGTCAGGAGAAATGTGTTCAAGCTGTGCAGGAGGAGGAGAAGAAGAAGAAGAAGAAAAAACTATCAAAACCAGCAGCTCACTGCTTGCATGGAATACTGATTTGATGTAAACGTTTTCAATAGATGGCACTAGAGTCTAGCTTTAGGGTAACATTGAGGTCAAGCGCTTCTAATGTCGTTCCATTTACCTTCTTTTGTGCTTTCTGTCCCATTTATGTTGAAGCTGGCATTAAATATCAATCACGATCATCATTCACAAACATCACAGCCAGGCTCGGGGGGGGGCTTCACTGTGTGTCGCAATCGTGCCCATGCTGTATGTATGTATGTATGACACAGCCTGCGGACATGGCTGCATTGTGTTTGCGCTGTTCTCAGGGGTCATTATTTGAGCTGCATTTACTGGCATTCAGCAGAATGAATGACGTGGGATTGAATCATTCTGACGATCACCAGAAACCAAACCCATCCTGATGCTTTAGTGTGCAACACATCTTTAATCCTACCAATAATTTAACTCAGTGGGTGTGCATCATACACCTTGGTGGGAGAGCTTCACACAGCTCAAACTCCTTATCAAAGTCAAATGGTGTCACCCAAGGAACTGCTGTACTGTATGAACCTGGTAAAAAAGAAGAAAAAAAATGCACTTAATATCCCCTTTTTACATGTATACCCCCGGGCGAGCAGAGTCTGTTTGGCACTTAGGAACTGTCATGGGTTTCCTTTGTGGCGCTCTCAGAGAAGCGTGGCTTGGAATGGCCTGCCATCCCCTCCATGCCTCCGGCCCTGGGCAAATATTCAGGTCAAGCAGTGGCAAACACTCTCTCCCTCACTGTGGTGAGTACTGCTGGGTAGGAGAATGCCCAGCCATACTGAGAAGGGGGGAGGAAAACAAAACAAAAACTAGTCTGTCAGCCAAAATGGGAGACGAGAGAGAAGTTCAGGATTTTTGTGCTGGCACATGTCCTAAAGCCTTCCTTTGGAGTTTTAATTTACTCTGGCATGCTAGCCTTTTGCACAGAGGTCAACAAGAGGATTGTGTGGCCACCTAACAAAACAAAAAAAGTGCTGCTCATAGCTGTGTTAATGCAAGGGCCTCTCATTAGATGCAGGCCATCAGCATTGTGGAGCTTGTTGACTGGCAAGGCAATATTTTTGACCTTGACTGCTGAGGTCTTTGGCTGTATCATGTTGTGCTTTTACGTCGAGGTGTTTTTTTCCCCTAAGCCTGCATTTTCTCCGCTTTCATACTTGACTCAGAATAACTGCTGGTCCTTTGGGTGGCGAGAAGATGCAATCAAAGTTCATTATGGCTAATAAGGTCCTTTTTTTTCTCTCCTCAAATCTACTCGTCAGAGAAGGAGGGAGAGAGGCACAAAGGAGGGTTCAGAATGTGCTCACTTTAGGCTTCAAGAATGGCCAAGGTCAAAGCCAGCTGTGAGGCTAATAATACGAACAGATAAAATGAATTCAAAGACTGCATTAGCGACAATCTTTTGGGGATGAGAGTAATGAAAGGCATGCACAAGGGGCCTTAAAGAGAACAGACCCCTTTTAATCTTCTCTCACATATTCCTTTAAAAGAACACTGGGGTTATGCAACACAAGCCTCTCCAATTGGAACAACAGAACAAAAGGGAGAGGAATGAAGTATTTTTAGTCTCTCCTCTATCATACCACACATTGATCGGCTGCATATGTGTTTACATGCCTGTGTATTATTCTCGGTGGTGTAAATGTGCATGCAGGTGGTAAGTTACCGAAAGGCACATTCCTTTTAGTATTATATTATCATGCCAGTAAAGATGGAAGTGCAAGCCAGCAACAGATGACGGATGGAGATTTTGTCAAGGGGAATGCTCCTGAAGGAACAATACATCACCCATCGGCCTGCCGCGTTATGGTAGATGCTAGAATTTGCCCACCAGACGTCCCACTCTGCCTCAGATTGGCTTACCGTGATATACGTATCGCACTTGTCATGTTAAACCATAAGGACATTTGGTGGGTACGTTCTGGCATCCACCCCGATAGATAACGCGGCATGTTTGGGAGTCGTACACCTCGTTGTGTCGGCGCTCTTGGATAATGTGACACGGGACCTTGCGCAATAAGAAATGTGAGGGTGGACCGGGAATGGGAGACCTATTAAAACATTATGCATAGGGAATGTGGATGAATTTTGCGTCATGAATTTCTCACGCTGTCCACTTCAATAATTCAGCCAATGGAGCAAATCCCATTTTGCTCTTCATTGGCCGAGATATTTGTCACATGGCAATAGAGAGTCTGACAGCTTCATGGAATAGTTTCGTGGTATGCGGAATTCTCTGCCGAATCCAGGGCAATCTTTTCTTAGCACAGGATGAGGTAAAATAATGAAGTGTGTCGTTCCAAAAAACAAGCTAACTATGATTTTTCTCACTGCTCAGCCGGTTCAGCCAACTTCAGTAGCGTATGTGAAACTCAGCATGAGGCAAGATTAAAAACATTCATTTCTATATTGTCCGAATATTAGAACACTTTTCTCTCAATTATCTCCTGAAGTGCATTTCAAGGCCCTCAGCTAGAGAGGAGAAAAAGTGAACCATTTGCAATGAATGATCTGTATCTGCTTCTTGATATGGTTGAAGTGAGGCCATTACCAATGGCCATGTGTGTAGAACATAGTAGTTTTCTTTTGGAAAATGTCTTTCTAGTATCTGAGAATACGGGCTTAAAAAGACACATTTTGATTTAAAGTGGGTTTCAAATAAGCCTGCACTTTCAGACGTGGTATTATGAAGAGAGTCCCTGGTAAATCCCGCTACTAAACTCCTTTTAACTGTACCCAATTTGCTAGTAGACACCATCGCTGTTTCACACTTCAAAGAGAGGCACATTGCCTAAAACGTCTGTGTTGCAATGACAAGTTTAATCGGAGTACCGTTGCATATTTTCTCTTTATTCATTCATAAAGGATTGTGTCCTGCACGCCACAGTGGCCTCGTAACGTCCTCTACCTCCCAGTTGTCAGGCCACCAGTCTGCCTGACGACTGCAGTTATTGATCCGCAGGTAAAAACCACAGAGTGAGCCATAATGGGCCAAAGTGACAGAGATATGTGTGTTCATACACTGTGCCTGACGTCAGGCGACCAAAATCTGTTTCATTTACCACAGAATTAAGTCCAGGGGATCCTCTGATATGGATTAGAATGGTATTCTGTGGCGCGTCAGCTCTGCTCGGAGCAGCCGCAGGCAGATTTGGGTCAAGCAGTGGCAAACGCTCGGTGTCGTGCACGTACGTGGCCCGCGGAGGAAGGGAAGCCCCGTCACCTCCTCGTGTCTGCACTCCCAAGTAGCTGCTGTCCGTCACCATTCCTTGGGTAGTTCAGTTTTTCCTGAAAAACTGAAATTTCTATCGCCTTTAGGTTGTGTAATATCAGAGAATATTGTCAGATGGTTATGTCAGGTGCAGGCCCTCAAGATGTGACCCCATTACCTGCCTTGATTCCTAAAGCCTCAACCTCAATGGGACTAGTTCAGCATCTGCAAATTCATAGCATGAGTTGCCCAACAGTCGATTGTTATGTAAGAAACAGCCTAACTGTTGTTTAAACTAACAGTTGTTATTGCTGTCCTCTTCATGCTCCACTGTCTTGTTTTCCGGTTGTCTTTTCTTTTCTTATTGAAGAGATTTTGGTCCGACTATTCAATTTCATTGTGCCATCTGTGGAGGTGTCATTTTGCTGGCAGAATATTAATTGTCTCTGAAGCAGAATGTTGTTGCACTTTGGGCACAGTTGTTAAAAGACTTACTTGTTTGCCAAGCATCACCTGCATCCAAGATTTTATTTAATTGTTAGTTGTTTAATTACAGTCAAGGCCAAAGTGAGCTGGTACGAACACTGAGTTAGAGAGTTGACTCATTCAGTATTTCCTCCTTTTTAAGCATCTATTATTAATCTGAGGAAAGGAGGGATTTTAGGGAATTTAGCCCCGAAGCACAGTTTTAGGCTCAAGTGACATAAAGATAATATGCATGTATTTAATGCCGCAGTAATGCTCCTTCAGCAGGCAGAAGCAATGTCACAATCGCCGTGTTTTACTTGGCAAATCCTCAAGGATGTCAAATCCCTCGCAGCAATGGTAGACAAAGGTAAGCAGAGCATTCCTCCGCATGTAATCTGCTGTAAACTGATTTAAATTGAGCACAATTTATCTTTAACGGTCAGGATCAGCTGTTATCCATAAGGGCAATGCACATTAGGGTAAAGCACATTAATCAATTGCCAAATAGATTCATTACTTAAAGGGTTTGTCAATTAATTCACGTTGATGAACCAATCAGTGGTTGGTTTTTCCAGGTAATCTAACCGTACTCCAAACGCCCCCCTCGGGTCCTGCGTCCAGGGGCACTTTTGTGTGAGTGAAATCTTCAATAGTTAGTCATTGCACTGTTTTCACAGTTCCTATTGATTGTGGGACAGTAAAAAGTGTGCACTATTGCACCCAGTTTTCCCAAAGTCCTATTGATTGCGCTTTGGCATTGCTGTGGGACAATAAAAAAAGGCAGTGGTTGGAGTTTAATGAAACGCTGGCTGTGAGGATCACCTCTAAAGGTTCCAGTTTTTACTGGGGAGTGTCATTGGCCTTTGGAAATAGTGATGTCAGAAAGACATCGACCTAACATACTTCATTCCTGCCCTTCCACCCATGAAGTGCCGTCTAAAACTCCCCGAGGCCCTACCAATCCAAGCTTGAAGACACAGAATTGAGCTACTCCGTAAAAACCTTGAATCAGCGAGGACACTCGCTCGACGCTTCGCCTTCCAATCCTCGGGCGCATTAACGTAATACAGATGCTGCTGATAAAATGTGTAACACATGCAGTAAATTGTGGCACAAGATCAGCGAGCTATCGCAGATTTTTGATGGTCCTCGATGTGCGATGTGGGGAAATGCGTTAAGGATTGAGTGATTTTAATAACAGCAGCTGTATCTTTAATTAAAGCCTCGTGCAGTAGCCGGGGAATGTGTTCTGGCCACTGCGATAGAGCTCGGCTCTATTAATTAGTCATGTACACACACATATACACGAGATTGGATGGAGGAGGAGGAGTGTTTTGGCACACGACACACACACACACACATACACTGAGGAGTAAGACAAGGGAAAGGAGGGCCCGTAGTTGGAGATCTTCGGGACGAGCGAGACCATTTGTCAATCGGCTTGTCAGCTAGCGGGAGAAAGATCCTCTCAGATCAGCGGTTTCCTCCGAGGAAGGGCGGATTCCTCTGGGCCCGTTCTTGCAACATTGGCAACACGTCCATCATGACCATCTCTCAAAGAGATCGGCCCTCCCCTCGGATGATCTAACCCAAGCCCACGGTGTATTCGAGGTATACAAGCTTCAGAGAGTGCTGATTTAAGGGATCTGAGCCTCTGTGCATTCTATTCATAAACCAACTCACCATACTATTGATTCCGTGACCCAGCAGGGCGCTTGAGTGTGATGCATCCACACATTCTCGAGGAAATGATGGGTGAGAAGTGTGCTTACCCTTCTGAGGTTTCAATTTGTGATTTCCTGCTCTTGTCAAAGGTAGGGAGAGGTCATCCCGCCGTTCGATCAATCGCCGTGTGTCAGTTCATCTGGCTGATCAATACCTACTTAAGAAGTTTGATCTTCTTTGAGCGTGCGCTCACAGTCATTTGAACGGATTTTAGACACAGGTTTTTTTTCCGTCTTGACAAAAGCTGGGCCCTGGGCATTGTGACACAAATGCGGTGTCTGTGATAACAGGCTTGGTCATGCTTTATGGATCCGGTGCATTCGGAGCGTTTTTTCCATTCCATCCGACAGAAATGTAGGTTTAATCTTACATTAGGTTGGCTATAGTGCATTAGCTTTTTGTGTCAAAGGGGCTGAATATTACCGATGCTACGCTTCTCCACCGAAACCAATTGCATGTTACTCTTTAGAAAACTAATGGAGGCTTTATCGATTCGAACAAGGCCAGCCACTTGCTTTGTTTCGGCTGTCAGATTGTGTCTAAAGCAATTTCATAAAGATCATTATTTTCTTTCTCAGGATGTCTTGCAGCTAAACAAGATCCCCCCTTTGCTCGTTCCTGCCTTTTGTACTGCTTACAGCGGCGGCTCTTATGGCCCAATTGAAAATGAATTAGAATAGAATGACACATAATGAAAATCGCTAAAAAACATTGGCACGTCACATCCCCTTAGCTTGTTGCACCCTTGAATAGATTGCTTGTGGGGTTCCAATTCCCGTCCCAACGCAGTGGGAGAAAATGGGTTTAGCTCACTGTAAAGGACAAGCCATAACATTATGGGTCATAACGAGCGGCGGCACCCGTTTATCTTCTAATGCCATTATAGCGTGCAGAGGTGGAGAGGTGCTGACATGGATGTTAGTCATGCAACAAAGCGAGATAACCGGACGCGTTTGCTGCACTTATGGTGATCATCATTGGCGTAATTGACGTGGCTGGCAAGCATCGCAGCGTCAGATCGTAATCCGACAGGTTGCTCGAATAACATTATTCAAATGATTGCATGTTTTATCTTGTGTACCTCCTCCTCCTCCTCCTCCTTTGTTTCGGTTATGAAGTCGTGTTGGTAGTTTGAGAGCAGAATCTGTGGCGCATGAAATATAAAACACAGAACCATAACCTGCTATCACTCCAGGGTTGATTGATTGGGTCTTGTAGTACACAGAGTGGGATGAACGCAATGTAAATTAATTTAATGTTTTAAAACACGCGCACAATTTTGAGTTACGCTCTGCTGTGCTTATGCCTCAGAATGCAACGCCAGCTTGAGTTTGAGCATTGCTTCTCATCTCTCTCCCTGCACCTGTTAACAGCCATTTTCTTTCAGTAACACCGTTGCTACATATAGCTTTATGCTTATGTTTACAGCTCTGTCGATACAACAGCGGGAAAGGGAGGGGGGTCGGGGACAGCCGGCGATTCTGCTCCATCATAATCATTATGGTTCATTCCACATGGGGGAGAGGAACTTCATTATTGTACCTGCAGGGACTGTTAGCACCAAACTCATGAATACAGAAAGCTTTCCTCCGTTGGTGTGTTGTTTCTTTACAGAGCTGCCGCTAGGGAATTTTTTAAAGCTACATTCTTCACTTAAAAGTTATATGTATCGTATACAAACTGGGTACACAATAATTGACAAGT